>CAUYQG010228193.1:0-16766 GCA_963574415.1 Tarsius wallacei | reverse complement strand
GGGGACTACTCATTCCTTTTCACAGTTAGAAGCTAGAGAAGAAATGCATGGTTTAAACACAGAGAACTGTCTTCATAGTACAGTGCACTGTGGAAGCATTGTGTCTAGTTGAGAGATTTCTGAAAGTTGTTTTAAATTTTTAAAAATTGACAGATAAAATTAAATAAACACAGAAAGCTGGGAAAAGAAAGAGAATGAGAAAATTTTAAGATGCTATCATTGGGTTACTATAGTCTGATTTTTCCAGGCAGATGCCCTCACTATGGCTCTATGAAAATGTTTAAATAGTATTTTTTTGCTTCAGCATTTTCCTTTTGGAGTGACATTTCAAAGAATATAATTGATGAGAATGCTTCTGAGAAACTGTTTAAATAATTGTCTATGTTTTTTTTACACAAGGTTTATGATAACATGTGAAAGTGTTTATTGGGCAATAAATAAGATTAGATAATTTTATTAGAAGAGCAAATTTTCAAAGACTAAAAATATCAATTTGCGATAAAAGTAATAAACATTTCTCTAAATTTTTTTTTTCTAAAATTCTTGTAGTTTGAGTTTTCACATTTAAGTTCTTGATCCATTTTAATTTTTGTATGTGGTGAGAGGTGGGAGTTCAGTTCCCTTCTGCATGTAGTTAGCCAGTTTCCCAGGACCATTTGCTAAATATGTTTTTTTCCTTAATGTTTGTTTTTGTCTGCTTTGTTGAAGATGACTTGGTTGAAGGTCCATTTTTTAATTTCTGGATTCTCTCTCCTGTTCCAATGGCCTATGTGTCTGTTTTGGGGGGTTTTTGTTTGTTTGTTTTTCACCAATACAATGCTGTCTTGATTACCATTGCCTTATAATAAAGTTTGAAGTCTGGAAGTGTGATGCCTTTGACTTTGTTCTTTTGGCTGAGGATTGCTTTAGCTATTCAGGCTCTTTTTTGCTTGCATATAAATTTCTGTATTGTCTTTTCTAGGTCTGTGATAAATAATTCTGGTAATTTAATGACCAATCAGAACAGCAGCAGCTCACAGCTAGTGCTAGTCAATCTGCTTGGACTTAGGGCTATATAAGCACCAGGTTTTTGGCCCCAGATGGGCAACCCCTTTGGGTCCCCTCCTGCTGTGGGAGTTTTTCTGTCCTCAATAAATCCTGCTTTTTCACTTAAAAAAATAATGCTGGCAATTTAATAAACACTTATGTATGCAATCCTGGCTTGTACCCCACAACGTTAAAATAAAATTTAATAAAATTTAATTTTATTTAAAAACAGAAATTGTGCTGAATCTGTAGATAATCTTGGATAGAATGGTCATCTTATAATATTGCTAAAAATTATACATGTGAGCACAAAGGTAGAAAACTGATGTTAAGGACTGCTAACGGGAAGAAGGGGGGATAAGGGCCACACAGTCACCCACTGGTGCCATGTCCACTAACAGGGTAAGAAGGGCTCACTGGAAGCCCAAACCTCCCCTGCAAGCAATTTATGTGTGTAGCAAATTCTGACATGTACCCCACAACTCTAAAATCAAAAAAAATAGTTCCACGATTCTTTACAACTCTAGTAAATTTCCTTTTTGTTTTATTAGAATTCTTTCCTTACAACTTGTGATATTGCAAACTATATATATTTAGTTGTTGACCCTATTTCCTGGCATCCAAATTCTAAATGCCTTAGAATCTCTTAAGTGATGTCTTTTTATATGCTGTCGAGTTGACTGATGTCTTACAACCCCTAAAGATCTTCAGGATGGGAGCTGATCACCATATAGGACAAGACTTCATTAGGCTGGATATTCAGCCTGGCTCCCAATTTCTGCAAAGTAGAGGGGCTGAAGCTTAAGTTGCTCGCCAATGGTCAATGCCTTCATGATGAAACCTCCATAAAAATTCAAAAATACCACGTTTGGAGAGTTTTTGGATAGCTAAACACTTGAAGGTCCTGGAAGGTGGCATGCCTAGAGAAGACATTGAAACTCAGTGCCCCTTTCTCTATTCCTCATTCTGTGCATTTCTTCATCTGTATCCTTTGTAATATCCTTTATAATAAACCCATACTTGTAAGTGTTTCTCTAAGTTCCATGAGTTACCCCAGAAAACTAATGAAACACAAGGAGGGACTTGTGGGAACACCAATTTATAGGTAGTCAATCACAAGTTCTGACAAAATAGCTAGGAGTTTGTGATTGGCATCAAAAGTGGGAGGCAGTCTAGTGGGACTGAGCCATCAACCTGTGAGTTTTCAGGTTATCTCCAGGTCAATTTCACTAGAATTAAATTAGAGGACACAAAACTGGTGTTAGCAGCAGATGTGATTCCTTGCTTGGTATGTGGCCCCGCCTCCCCCCTCACATACACACACGCATTTTGTCACTCAAGTCATCTTTGTTGATTGTTGGGATGTAAGACACAAGAAGAATAAACAGTCTGTGATCTTTTTTTTTACTTGCAGTTTTTGTTTTTACTTCCAAAATTTTTTTTGTTGTTTTATTTTATTTTATTTTATTATAGAGACATGGGGTACAAATAAGGATTAACACCACAAGTAGGCTGCATCCAGGTAAAGTTTGGGCCTCCTATTGGCCCTTGCTTCCTCTGGTTTGGGACCAGGTACACTTTGTGTTATTACATCCCCCTCTTCCCTCCCCTGGCAGTGCCCAGCCATTGCCAATCCCTCCCTTGTGCTAATTTGATTAACTTATGGGCAACAACATGTAGTATTCAGTTGTTTCTGTGATAGATCACTAAGTACAATGGTCTCCAACTCCATCCAATTTGCTGCAAAGTCTATGATTTTGTTCTTCTTTATGGCTGCATAATACTCCATCATGTATATGCACCACATTTCCTTCATCCAGTTCACTTTCAATGGGAGGCAGGGTTGGTTCCATGTTATTGCTATTGTACTTCCATAACTTTTAACTCACTTTATATACTTAATTCGCACTTTGTCCTGTGCCACTAAATTTAAAAGTTTGGGAAATATATAAAATAAAGATTGTTGCAAGAACTGTGTGACATAAAATATACCATGGACATTAACAGGCATAGAGTAAGTGTTCTGTAGACATGATGAATGAGAATCTCTTTACATTCTTTGTTCAATGAAAGAACTATGACAGTACTAGATGATGGAATGAAATCTAGTAAGATGAGCTAGTAAGATACCTTTTACTATCTCAAAATCTGTTGCGATTTGAGAAAAACAATATGTCGATTTCTCCTTAAAAATCATCTTTAGGGTGGGGCTCAGTGGCTTAGCCTGTAATCCCAACAAGAAGATTGCCTGAGTCCACAGGTTCGAGGCCAGCCAGGGGAACTTGACAAAACCTTGGCTCTACAATTTTTTAAAAAATTAGCCAGGCATGGGTAGCACACGCCTGTAGTTTAGGCTACCTGGAAGGCTTAGGCGGAAGGATTGCCGGAACCCAGCAGGTCAACGCTGGGATGGCTGTGAGTGTGCCACTGCACTCCAGCCTGGGCGACGAAATGAGACTCCAACTCAAAAAAAAAATCATCTTCAGTTCTGCTCCTTTTAAACATTGCTATAGTCATTACTTTCTTGTGACCCTTTCACTGCAATGAATACTACATCTTTTGCATCTCCAAGGACTAGCACAAGGTCAGAAGAACAGAATTTTTTTTTAATGTGAATTTATTAGATGATTTATTTGTTTTATTGACTTTCATTTACATACCTTAAAATTAACTCTTATAGTATAAAATTCAGGGGCAAAAATGTCCCTTATTACCAGTTTTTTTCAACATCATAATGGAATTCTAGCTAATACAATAGAACAAGAAAAGGAAACAAGTTATACAGATTGGGACTGGAGACTTAAAGCTCAGTGGAAAACCTGTGAGAATTTATTTTAAAAATCTGTAACTAATTAATTATACCAAGGTAGAAGAAAACAAGATTGATATATCAAAGTTAATAATATAACTTGAAATTTAAAACAGTACCATTCACATTAGCACCCACAAAGATGACATACTCAGGTAGAAATCTTATATGATGTGTTCAAGATATATGAGGAACGGGGAGACACCTCTTATCAACAAGGGTGACTGAATGAAGCATATTTGTATACCTAACCCTTAACTGTACCCCACAATATCACAATAAAAAATATTGAAAAAATGATAATAATAAAAATAAAAATACCATTTTTAAAATAATAAATGTTGCAATAAAAAAAGATATATGAGGAAAACTATAAAATTTTGCTGAAAGAAATCAAATAATAACCAAATAAATTTAGACATATTGTAGGTTCATGGATTGGAAGAAAGATATTTTCCAGATGTCAGTTCTTTCCAACTTGATTTATAGATTCAATTAATTTCAATGAAAATCCCAGCAAGTCATTTGTAGATATTGCCAAACTAATTCTATAGTTCATAAAATGAGACAAAAAGTCCCAGAATAGCCCATGCAACATTGAAGAAAAATAACAAAAAACTAACACTATGCAAATAAAAGTCTTATTATAGTTGCTGTAATCAAAATAGTGTGGTGGCAAAATAATACACTATTAAAACAAAGGAACAGAATAGAGCTCTCATAATAGTCTCACACAAATATGATCAACTTATCTTTGACAATGAAACAAAAGCAATTCAATGAAGAAAAGATAGACTTTGCAACAAAAGGTGCTATAACAACTTGAAATCTACATGCAACAAAAGGAATTAATCTCAGCAAAAATCTTACATATTCCACAAAGTGTAACTCAAAATGGATCATACATGTAAACATAAAATTCAAAACTCATGTCTGAACAATAACATAGTAAAAACCCACATAATCTAAGGTTTTGTAATGATTTTTAGATACTATACCAAAAGCAGTCTCCATGAAAGAAATAACTGATAACTTGAGCTTTATTAGAATTAACAACTCTTACTCTGTGAAGGACACCATCAAAAGGAGCAGCCACAGACTCTGATAAAATATTTGCAAAAAAGGCATATTTAGCCTGTAATTCCAGCACTTTGGGAGGCCAAGGCAAGAGGATTACCTGAACCCGGGAGTTCAAGCCCAGCCTGGGCATTTTGGTGAGACCTCCTCTCTACGGTAAATCACAAAACTTAGCCAGGCGTGGAGGTTGGCATCTGTAGTTCCAGCTACTTGGAAGTCTGAGGTGGAAGTATCACCTGAGCCCAGCAGATCAAGACTGCGGTAGCTATGAGCGTGCCACTGCACTCCAACATGGGCAACAGAGTGAGATTCCAACTCAAAAAAAAAAAAAAGAAGTTACACAGCTGGCATCTAAGCCTATTTTAAAGAGGCTCAACTTTAAATCTCATCAGACAATGACAAACTAAAACAAGATACCACTACATGCCTGACAAAATGACCCAAATCCAAACAATAACACATACTGGTGAGAAAATACAGCAGCAGACATGCTCATTCATTGTATGGAGAATGCAAAAATGATATAAAAACATTGAAAGACAGTTTGGAAATATCTTCCAAAACTAAACGCACATACCATATAATCTAGCAATTACAGTCTTTATTATCTTACCCAAATGAATTGCAAACTTATGTCCACACAAAAACCTGCACAAATATTTATGAGAAGTTTATCCGTTATTGCCAAAACTGAAAGCAGTCAAGATAGGCTGTAGTAGGAGGTGAATGGATAAATAAAGTATGGTTCATCCTGACATTGAAACAATATTAAGCACTAAAAATAAATGAGCCATCCAACCATAAAAGACATGGAGGTACCCACAAATGTGTATTGCTAAGTGAAAAAAAGCCAGTCTGAAAAGCCTGTGGGATTCCAATTATACATCATTTTGAAAAGGGGGAAGTTATAGAGACAGCAGAAATATTAGTGGCTTCCAGAACTTGGAGGCAGGGAAGAATAAGTAAGTGGAACATAGAGGTTTTTTAAGGCAGTGAAACTATGGTTAGTAAAATGCTGATCACATATCACTACACATTTGTCAAAGGCCATAAAATGTACAACACCAAGTCAAATGTAAACTATGAGCTTGGGAGATAATGTGGCGATGAAGATTCATCAGTTGTTGCAAACGTACCACTCTGGCATCAGATTTTGAAAAACTGAAGGCTATGAATAGGTGAGGATAGGGAGTACGAGAAAAGCTGCTGTAATGACTTAAATATATTTTTTAAAATAAAGTATTTTTTATTTAAAAGAAAAAAATGCAAAGAATTTTCTTATTCATTTCATGAGAAACAGTTTGAACACCTTGACTGCATCGCTTTTACTGGCTCCCTTCCAATCCAATCCAATTCCAGCAGTGTTTTTGTTTGTTTGCTTTTTAGAGCCGGGTCTTGCTATGTTGAACAGGCTGGTCTTGAATTCCTGGGCTCAATCAATCCTCCCACCTCGGCCTCCCAAAAATGCTAAGATTACAGGTGTGAGCCACAATGCCCTACCACATGCAGTGGTTTTCCACCACACTGAGTATAGAATAATCAAATATTTTAAGGGAAACTAATACCAAACCTGTCCCACTATTTGTCCAAGAGGAATACTTTATATTTATTACCATGTACAGAAAACAGGTCTGTTTAATTTTCCAGAGAATGATACAGCTCCTATCTTCCAAGGATCCGTTTTTATAAATATTTAATGAAAAGACAGCTCAGAACAAATACTATTTCTATCTGTGTCCATCAGACATGCCCATACACGAGACACCCATGGAGATTCGTCTTCTAATATTTATATACTGTAATCACTTTTGTGCATTTATCTCCTAAGTAAAATACTTGGTCAGCCATCCATTATATGACAGAGAAGCTAAGACCAAACACATTTAATTTGCCTCAGGAAACATTTGATGACCCCGTATTGTACCCCACATCTTTAAAATTAAAGCAATAAACAAATATTTGATGAAGACTACTATCAACAGACTGCAATACAATAAGTTGAAGGCAACCTGCTCTATTTACCTCTGTTATAACCATGTAGGTCCCATGATAACTAACTGAAACCCCAAGATCCATTAAGGTTTAGCTTAAAAATGCAAGTGATTTGAAGGAAACTTCCAGGGGATGAAGGAGCACACCTCATCAACAAGGATACCTGCATAATGAACATTTGTATACCTAACCCTGAATTGTAGCTTACATAGTTAAAAATTTTTTTAAATTCAAAAATAAAAAAAATACATGTGACTTTCTATAAGTTTCTGTATTGATATTTCACAAGCCATAAGAGAAACTCAACTGAGCATTCTGCAAAACCATAATTTACAAATTTCTAATGAGACTAAGAGATCCTGTGTCCCTCACAAAGAAGAAAGCAGAGTTTGGACACAATGGAATCTCAAATCTTGAGAATAAAGGGGCTGACTGTTGAAAAACACACAGAAATTAGAGCAGCAGTGTTCACCAACCACCAACTGGGTTGATGAAATAAAGCAATACAAGCACGAAAGATGGAGGAAAGGGTGTGAAAAGACACAAAGGTGCTCACCAGGACAAGGATGCTATGGGTGGCTCTGGACTCGGGGGAGGGTCTGGAAGAAACTTTAGTACTGTAAATGTGTCGGACCTGTTGCTTGTGCCTGTACAGAATGGAAACCATGCAGCCACTGGAAAAGATTATGAGCACAGAAAAGAAAACTTCAGGGAATACAAAAAGTGCTATATAGAGTGAGTCGAGTATTTTGTTACGACAACCTAGAGTAGAACAGTATCCAAAATCTCTTTTCTTTGTGATGTTTTTGGTGCTGCAGTTGACAAATATGTTCATAGGAAAAATAAAACTTACCACCATGTAGAGGATCCAGCAAAGAAGAATAAAATAGCCACTGTACTTTGGGGCTTTTGCTTTAAGATTCTTCCACCTGGAGTTCATGGGGCTGATCATGATTGTCTGGAAGACACTCAAGAGGCAGGTGGTTCCAATGGACAGACCCCTGCCCACTCTCTCAGCAGTCAGAATAAGCTCACATCCAAAATTGTTAAAGAAATTTTTCAACCCCAAAGCTGCCAAGGTCTGGGGAACTCCTTTAGAGAGCAGGACCAAGGAGTTGGCTATCAACAGGTGCTTGAGAATCACACCTGTGGACCGCCGCCTGCAATCAGTGGAGTAAAGGAGATAACGGCAAAGAAGAGAGAAATTGCCCAGGATTCCAACTGTAGTCTGTGAGAAGAAAATGATTCCTATTGCCAAATCCCTGGCAAACATTCTGTAATTCAGCACATTATTTCCCCTCCAAATTTCTTGTTCAAAAACATAAATTAATAAAATATTTAAAAATGAAATTCGGCACACATTATTTGTAAAAAATGCAGTAAGAATCATTCTTTTCAGCAAAAACCTTATTAACAATTCTTTATATCAAGAGAACTTTTATGCGTGTTTCAATTCCACAGCCATCAGGATGGAAATACAGGAGAGGAATACCAGGATATTTTAAGGAAGTCGTACTAAGGAAGATGTCATGTTAACCTGGAAAGCAATGACAAATGAAAGCAGATGGAAGAAGGCATAACCCACAATTTCAGAATAAAATGTCATGTGCTTAGTATATGGGGAAAAAAGAGGCCACCTCAATCACACCATAAAACAAACCAATACTAAATGGATTACTGACAAAGATTTTAAACGTAAGTAATGCCATTTTTATAATAACACAACAAATTTTTCTAAGGTCTTAGAATAAGAAAATGTTTCATAAAAAGCACCGGGACATTAACCACATGGGTGAAAAGGCAAATTAGACCCCATTACATAAGTATTCTCAGTCTTCACACACACGCACATGTGCGAGTATGCACACACACACAGAGTGAAAAAGAGAAAAGCAGCAGTGTGTGTAGTATAAAGAAGATTTATAGATCACACACAGAAATATATATATATATATATGCATTCTACCACAAGGGGAAAAAAAATTGCAACAGGAACTTTTATAAAGCAGACAATATTCAATGAATAACAAATATGGGAATTTTTCAATGTACCTAGTAATCATGAACATTGAAAAAAAAATACTACTAGTGACCTTTGTATGGTAAACAAAGATCGGAAATTTAAAAAGTCAAAAAAATAAAGTTTTGGCAATGATGTGGCTTTACCAGGTATCTCATACACTGCCAATTTGTTTTAAAATATGCACAAACCTTTTGAAAAACTTTTCAGTAGGACCCTCTTAACCTGAGAAAATATAAACCTACACCCCCAAAATCTAATCAAATATACCAATAAACTATCTAAATATTCCAGAAGTCACATACCAGCACTAGTCATGATAGCCTCAAACGGAAGACCACCCACCTGCTCATTTACAACTGAATGACTCAATTAATTGTTTGATATTAGCACAATGGACTTTTATACAGCAATGCAAATGAATGTCAACAATACATTCATAAAACTCAAATTAAATTTAAAGAGTAAAACATAGAAGAGTTCTTGCTGTATGAATTCATTTATACAAAGTATGAAACATGAGAATGTAGCCAGGCACAGTGGCTTGCACCTATAATTCCAGCGCTTTGGGAGGTGAAGGCAAGAGGATTACCTGAGCTTGGGAGTTCAAGAGCAGCCTGAGCAACATGGCAAGACCTCATCTCTAAGATAGATGGTAGATAGATGATAGAAGGATAGATAGATAGATAGATAGATAGATAGATAGATAGATAGATAGATAGATAGATAAGATAGATAAGATGAGAGAGAGAGATAGAGAGATAGAAGATAGAAAAAGAAAATGTTGTGTGATCTCTTGAATGTTAGAATAAAGGCAAGCCACAAAACCTTCTCAAATGTGTTCAAGAGAACTCTGTTTTTGAGGTAGGGACCTAGAGGGGACCAAAGGTAGGTACTTGGGGGTTGGTGATATTCTTTTTTTAAAACCTAGGTTTTACATATAAGAGTGAGTATTGTTTGTGGAATTCCACTGAGCTGAACATGTATACATTGTATATGTTCCTTTAGTTCAAAAAAATAAGTTGTAAGAAGTAGCTAGGGAGAAAGCTATTCCTATGTATGTGTTTGATCTTCCGCTTGTGTCTGTGTGGGATAGAACTTATGTAGCCACAGGGACAAATCATGAGGCTAAACAAGAAACACCAGGAAAAAAGAACAATGTTGCATATTATGGGTTGCAATTTTGTCATTAAGCTTAGCAGACAATATCCTAAACATTTTTTACTGTGAGATTTTTCTCTCTTTTACAATCATATAAATAAGAAAATTGCTACTCACCAGCATTACAGAATCCTGCAGAGGAAAACGGAAAACCAAATATACACGAGAGCTCTTATTTTCAGTTGTACCCACCTGCAGCTCTTGAAGCTTATTGAAATGCTCACAGACACTCAAGAGGAAGATGATGCTAATGAACAGGTCATATTATCTCTGTCCGGATAGAAAACAAATTGGAATGCAAATTCTTTGGAAAAACATTGCAATATAAAAGCTTCTATGGTCTTGAGGAAATAGTTAAAGAGAATAAACAAGAACTGGTATAATTAGGTAGTTGAGAATTAAAGATATGGGTCCCAATCTGCATTCATTAACATAAGAAAACAGATAATGGTAAGAAGAGGTAAAATGTCAAGGATTCTAACACCAGTCTGAAATATGTGAGTTGCTCCTGTTGCCAAATATCTGGAGGTCATTCTGCCAGTTCCTACTGACTGATGTTAGATCCAGGGAATTCGGCATGGGGACATATAGTGTGGGCTCCATTTATATCAATGAAATGCAATACTTACATTGAGAAATATCCAATTAAGTTTATTCGACTTCTCAGATTTGAATGTACCTGTTTTAAATACTATTTAAAATATTAAAATATTACCATCATAAGCGGTACTTAAGGTATCCTCTTTAATTTTCAGAGCTATTTAAAGTGAATATTGGCATTATTTTAATTGTCAAGAAATAGAGACTTTAGAATCAGAGAAGTTATGTGATCTGTCTAAATTCACATACTGGACAGGGGCAGACTGGAGACTTGAACTGTTCTTGATTGAGTACAAAGACAGTGCCCTAAGAACCATGCTACAACAATGAACTATATCAGTTGTGTTTTCAATTAATCTAGACTTATATTTTGCTTGTCTGTATAACTTGCCACTTTATCTTATGTTGTTGGTACTTTTAAATATAATATTGGTTGTAAAAAGTTTCCATTTTGGTGTACAATTTTATAAGATGAGCATTATAAAAATACTTCAGTTATCTTAATACAATCTAATGAATTAATTATAGCCTAATGCTAGTGGAAACAGTCACATATCCAAGCTGAATTTAATGAATGGAAGCTTGACTTAATATTAAGTCAAGTCAAACTTAATTAACATTGAAAGCAGAGAGATTCATCTGCTGTCATTCCAGGGACAAAAACGTAGTGTTATCTATTCAAAAAACTTACTAAGCAATATTACTTTGGCCCAAATTATGAAACATTAAACACTGGAAACTAAGTTATTAATAATTTCAGGCTAAATGCTTATCTATTACTAATACCTAGATTAGGTGCAACTATTAGTAATAAAGAGAGATTGGTGAACAATATTAAAGTACAAGAGAATAAAATAAAAATCTAGTGCATATTTAAATAACAGAAAAATGTGTCAGTGTCAGCTTAAGACTGATGTTAGAATATTGTTAAACTAGAGGAAATACAACAAGATACATTTGATCCTGACAACAGTTGTCTAATATCCATAATTATGTTACCTTTCCTTTAATATGTTCCTAACACATTTTTGAGGAAATGCAATCTCTTAATAATTATTAGAACACAGATGTTTGAGTGGAGACACAATTATTCTCTCCACTAAATAAATCTTAAACTTAGATTTACAAAAAACTTATTTCAGAAACAAACCTGGATTATGAGTTCTCTACAGGATTAAATAATTCTTATACTTTCATCCTAATCATTCTCACAAGCATATTGGCATTATAAACACATCTATAATAATAATGCTGAAAATGTAATTTATATTTTGTGAAAGATAATGTGAACAGCATATTTATTTTATTACTGTAAACTTAAGCATACTAAAAATGAGATATCAGATTTAATTATCACTTGAATTTTTCACTAATAATAATCTTCAGTGAGAGTTTTATTAAACTAATCTAGGAGACATCTGGGTTTGGCATAGGATCTAGGACTCTTGTCTTTTTACTAACTCAGCTCATAGCTAAGGAATCATTCCTCTAACTTGATTAATTTTACCACTGGATCTGTTTCTACCCCTGAAGACTCTCTTTCATGACATGAGCACTTACTCAAAGCTCAGATTCCCTTTCAAATCATGAGCATTTTTCTTACAGACTCTGCATCTCAGAATGAAATAGAAAATACCAACTCTGAGATGGTGACACTAGCCTATAGTCTCACTAATGGAAAGATGGAAGCAAGAAGATTGCTTGAGCCTAGGAGTTTGACTTACAGTGAACTATTATCGCACCACTGCACTCCAGCCTGAGAAACAAAGTAAGACCCTGTTTCAAAAAGAGAAAGAGTTAGAAAGAAAATACTCATTGAACTTCTTTCTTCTGCCAGGGGTCTGAGTTCCGTGTGAAGGTCAAACAGTCAGTACGTTAGCAAGGAAGCTAGCTGAACCCTCAGAAATAGATTTGTGATTTTGTGATCTCATCTCCCCTTAGAAAGCAATTATCATTTCATCTTTAGTAGCAATGACAGTGCAGGCTTGGGGAGATGAGAACCTTCCTGAAAAACATTGTACCAGTTGATAATTAACAAAACCATATACAAGTTTCTGATGAGAATCTTCAAAGAGACTGTTGAAGTGTTTGGGAGAAGTTGTTTTTGTTTTTTGTTTTGGTGATCCCTGTAGCCACACGGGGTCTCATATGGAAGAAGTAGGAAATGAGGGGCTTACAGAGACATTTGTATGTCTCACTAGGTTCCAAGCTTCCCTGAGTTCTTCTACTTCAAATTAAGTTAATTCTTTATTTTCTGATCTCTAAATGTCATGAATTCAAAGTATTCTTCAAATTTAAAAAATCAGACAAAGCTTCTAAAAGGGTGCCTAATGAGGTAAGAGCAAAATCAAGAGCATGATGTCAACAACTTACATTAGAAACTATTAGACTTATTCGTACAATTAATGCAAATTAATTAGGAAAAGAAAATATTCTAAGAAAAGGTACTCTAACAATATTGATCCCAGCAGTGATAGAAAGCCAAAACAGTCACTATCCCTAGAAGAAAGAGAGATGTTTATAACATTCACTCAAAAACAGAAGCATCAGTCAATTAACTAGCAGAATCTATTATTCTTTTAACTATTACATAAATCAATGTCATCTTCTCAATTCAATAACAGTGACTGGTAGCCAGGATTGTTAACACTTATTATTTTGAGAAAAATACAGGGTACTCATTGCTTATGTAATTCATTTTTAAGTGTAAAAAATTTAATTGTCAAAATCATTCCTTTGGATTTTGCAACAAAAATTGAATATTTGACAAGGTTCACTGTCCATTCTTTTTTAGAGGTTTTTAGGCCAACCAAAAAGTAGGGGAAACAGTGCTTATACAAGACCACAGTTACTTCTGACAGTGCACTGACACTTAGATTTATAAAAACTGCTGTACTTTTCATTACTTACACCAGCAAACAAGAAGATGTCAGATAAGGCCCCACAGGGGATTTCAACTGGAGACATTGGAACAAAGCAATATAGCTGAAGCTATGGAAAGGCAGCTAAAGTAGGGAATGAGAGGGAGTTATATAGGGTTCCTAGGTACCATGTGAATTGGCTCGATTGATGATCTTTGGGCTCCAAGAAGAGAGGCTGTCTAGTTTTTTGGGCACTGGGTTTGGGGCAATTTGACCAAATGCCTAATTGCACAGTATATGAGAGCCAATTAGAAGAGCAGTTTGTGTGTAAATTTAATTAGCTGTTCAAGAAGGAAAACTGACACTCTTTATCTGCATCCTCAAAACTAAATCAAAAAGGCATTTTTCCAAAAATCTCAAACATATTACAGTCTATTGTTGGAGTATGAGTGTTCTGGGGGTAGTTAGTGGTACAGGGTAGAGAGAAAGAATGATGAAAAGAGCTGGATCCTTTTAGCAAGAATAATGGACACATAACCATTGCAAGTGATGAAGTAAATTTGGGAGGATAATGGGGCTGACTAGATTAAATAATCTATAGGAGAAGGGTAGATGTTGAAGTATGGAAGAGGGTCACAAGATGCTGACACCTCCATATGTTTTATATATGATCTTTCAAAGGAGGGCTTTTAGGGGCCAACTGGGTTGAATTCACTGAAATAAAAATAAATACAGCTCAAGAAAGAATACAGACATGGAAGAAATGAAATGCAAAGAGTGTTGGACTGAGGTACATGGAAAAGTTTGGAGGATAGGGATGGCAATACAATGAAATCAAAGAGTTAGGAAAAGGTAGGGTCTGGAAGCCTAGAAGGATTCAGGAAATAGTGGTAGGGAGCAGGCTCAAATCCAAGAGTTGAATGGTGATGGTGTTTGGTGTAGGGTGCATAAATACCTAAGTATAAATGTGGGACAGAAGTCAGGGAAGGCAATAGAAGTGGACAGAGGGATAGTATGGAGATTAAGAGGATGACAGTCACAGAGCAGATTGGAGGTCACTCATTCACTCCTCTGATCATTAATGCCTTCATTTACATTGGACTCAAAAATTACTCATGGATTGTTTCTACATTGAGCACATGAACTGAAACTCTAAAATATTTAAATTCCATATACTGTAAGTTAGCTGGAAGACTGTGGAGGGAACAACATTCTATCACCATTTTTCTCTTGTATTTGAATTTCATGTAGAGGACATGACCACACTGGTTCTGGCAGGAGAGCCTGTTTACTAGTACCAGGTACTCAATGTTGGCAAGAGGTATCAGGCCAGACCCTTTCTCAATGTCTATATTTTGAAGAAACTTAAGTCCCAAGGTTGACTGTATAAAAGCCCTTTATCATAATATTTTTAAATGTGATGCATGCTTTTTCTGATATATAAAACAGAATAAAATAGAAATGGAAAACTGTAAAATATAAATTGCATGATATAAGACCATGCCAAAGGGAACAATGGGAAGTCCACTCTCAACATTTTTATTTAACATAGTACTGCTGTTCTAGACAGAGCAATCAGTACAAAGAAAGAAATGAAAGGTAGAAAACTAAGTTAGAAAACAGGAAGTCAAATGTTCTCTGTTTGCTGATGACATGATTATATACATACCTAGAATACCCTAAATAAGTCTCTAAAACTCCCAGAGTTGATAAACAACTTCAGTAAAGTCTTAAAATACAAAATCAATATATGTAAATCAATATAATTCTGTATACTGTTGAAATTTAAGCTGAGAGCCAAATCAAGAACTCAATCCTATTTCTAATAGGCACAAATTATAAAAATCTCGCAATATATTTCACTAAGGAGGTGAAAGAGTTCTACAAGGAAAAATTCAAAACGATGAAAGAATTCATAGATGACACAAATAAATGAGAAAACATCCCATGTTTACAAACTGAAGGAATCAATATTATTAAAATGATCATATTGCCTCAAGCAATCTACTGATTTAGCACAATTCCAAACAAATTACCAATATCATTTGCCATAGAATCGGAAAAAAAATTCCAAAATTCATGTGAAATAAACAAAAGTTAAATAGCTAATGCAATCCTAAGAAAAAAGAACAAATATAGCAGCAACTCATTGTCTGACTTCAAATTATATGCCCAATCTATAGTAATTAAACAGCATGCTACTGGTACAAAAATTGACACATGCAACAGTGAAATACACTAGAGAAACCAGAAATAAAACCACATACTTACAAGTGACTAATCTTTGACAAAAGTTGACAAAAATGAGCCATGGGGAAAGGACACCTGATTCAATCAGCGGGGTTTGTAAAATTGACTAGCCATATGCAGAAGAATATACGGGACCCCAATTTCTCACCATACAAGAAAATTAGTTAACATGAATTAAAAACCTGAAACTATAGAAATACTAGAAGGAAACAACAACAAAAAATTATTCTGGACATCTCAGTAGGCAATGAATTTATGAAAAATACTGCAAAAGTAAATGCAGCAAAACCAAAAATAGACAAATGGGACTTAAACTAAAAAGCTTCCAGGGACTGGGGATCAAGATGGCGGCAACACAGGCGGAACTGTGAGATTCTCCAAATGTGAGTTCCCCAAAAAGACTCTTGCCCTCCTTCCCCTACCCCCTTGCCCACAGTGGGACGCATTGGTCCGAGGCTCAGGGACCCCCAGTCCCACGCAGGGCCGGCTATTGCATCCCGGGCTGCTCCCTCACGGGTGGGAAGGCTCGGGTCTCAGCTCCATCCCTGACTGCATCGATCCCAGACTGAGCCTCCGGTCACCCTAGGAGGCTCTGGGCACCCACCCCTCAGAGAGACTGATTCCATCTCTGACTGAAGTACGCTCGGCGCGGGGCCACTTTCGCCACTCACCCCCTGCCCTTGGGAGCTTTGGGGTTCTGAAATCTGGAGCTCTGGAGCCCCGAGTGGAGCGCCCAACTGGGCAGCTGATCCCCAGGAGGCTCACGCTATCACGCTACCACAGACCATCATAGTCGATTGCCCAGGGATCCAAAGAGCAGAGAAAAAGGATCCTATCACTTCAGTCATTCTCCAGGCAGAGACTCATGTAGCCCCACCCACACTCACCTACAAGCAATCTCCACCTGGTTCCCAAGGTAACATCAGTAAACAGAAGACAAAACCACTCCCCTGGGAACTAAGCAGCAGAC
>CAUYQG010228191.1:0-23035 GCA_963574415.1 Tarsius wallacei | reverse complement strand
TGGGCTCAGGCAATCCACTCACCTCAGCCTCCCAAAGGCGCGGGATTACAGGCTGAGCCACCGAGCCCGGCGTTTTATGTCTTACTAACAGAAATTTCAATAAATTTTATCTCAGAAATACCAATACAGGGTGTTTTCCATTTGTTGTTTGTTCATATTAATGTTGAATTATCAAATACATTTTTGACAGGTGTGAATTTCCATTTTGAATAAGTATTGGTGAAAACCAGTTCCTTCACTTGCAATTTTAAAGTGAAGATTGGAAGACTTTTCCTTAGCCCAGACTCTGGCTCCCCACATTTCAAACCCTGTTTCTCCTCCACTGTCCATGTACTTCCAGGCTGGGTGCTACTTACAGTTTCTGTCTTTAATCTTCCTGGTGCTGTTAGTACCCTTCTCCTGGTCTTCTTCAATCTTTTATATTTTATTGAGGGAATTTTTGAATTAAGATGATGTGATCTAGGACAGAGCATCCTAACTGACAAAAGCAACAAAAATAACATTAACTAGTAAGTATCCAGTACTGTGTGTCAAGTATGTGCTAAACATGTACCATCTAATCCTTGCAATGACTCTCTCTCTTACTGAGCTGATCCCAGTTTTATAGATGAGCAAACAGAACTTGTTGGGATTTCTCTTTAGGCCTCCAAAAGCTTGTCAGACTCCAAAGCTTGTTTTCCAAACCACTACAAACAACTTTTCAGCAATTTGCGCTTGGGGTCGGGTGGTTCAAATTCAAATATGGCCCTGTCTTTTGCTTATACTAATGATTACTAGATAATTTCTAACCACAACTTTTCATATCCTTTAATCATATTAATTTATTAGGCATAGTCCTTTCAACAGCAAATCATTGTAGAACTAAATTGTCTGTAAAACCAAAAATATTTAAGCCAAAGGTCATTATTAGAATAAAGTTTAGTATTTCAGAACTATGTGTAATACTGTGTTACTTTGCAATAAAAAACCCCAAACAATTTAAAAATAGTGCAACAAAATAAAATCAACAGTCTTTGTGAGTCTGAAATATGGCATTTGACTTACTTCATCAATATGTTTATTCAAATTGCTTTTTAATCTTTGAGAGTATGAAATATTATTTTTACTGATCTTTGGTATGCAGTTTCAGAAGTGTGTGTGTGTGTGTTTGTGTGTGGGTATGTGTATGTACGTGTGTGTACAGGCATTCCCACTTTCAAGTAAATTGGCAAAGCCAATATAATTATAAAGTCAAATTGTGTCTAATTCTTTTCTTCACTGTTGAATACATATATATGTATGTGTATATTACTTGTATATACCTATGTACCCATGTGTGTGTGTGTGTGTGTGTGTGTGTGTGTGTGTGTGTGAGTGTGTGTGTGTGTATTTTTTTTTTGGTTTTCTTTTTGGTATGTAGGGGAGGATCCTTTTATCCTTTTTAACTCCTGGTGGTCAACTGGCACTTTACTTAAACTCATCTGTCTTGACTTAACCACTTTTAATGAATTTGATCTGTTTAGGCCTACTCTCTGATCCTTGTTGTAAGACACTTTCTCACAAATAAAGGGAAAGAAATCAACAAATGCCAATTCTGAAGATGGCCTATTATTCTGGGACCATAACATAACACTTTTTATTTGTGTTACTTATTTGCATGTTCTCCACATGGCAATTATTTAACCAAATAAATGTATATAATTTTAAATCTTTATTTGAGATGTTTAATAAACAGTTTCTGGAACCCTATTGCTTGGGTTGAATCCCAGCTTCATTGCATACTGGCTATGTTATCTATGGCAATTTCTGTGTCAATTTCCTCATCTGTCCAACAGGGATAGCATATAATATCTACTTACTGGATTATTGAGCAATTTGCATGCGTTAATATATGTAAAGTGCTTGAAACACCGAACATTACATTATTTTTAACAGTAGTCTGACTATGTCACTATTAGGAATGATTCAAGATGTGTCAGGGTAGCTTCTCTGCTGACAACTCTTTCTACCACCCCCAGCCATAGTGTCTGGAATGACAGTATCAAAGATTAGTCAAGAACCTCCTAATAAATGCAGATTCTCCTTGGAGGGGCAAAGGTTTGTGGCCCCATATGTGTGGGGGTGCACCTGGTTAAGCAATCAGGTTTCTTTTCTAGTAGAACTCTTAAGCTCTTTTGATATGCAAATGTATAGTAAATCTCTAAATGGAGACAGAGTATGTACCAATGGATCCCAGGGCACTTCTCACACCCCCACTCCAACCCTTGCATTTTTGGGGGGCGGCGGGGCGTAGGGTCATGAACTCAGTGTTCCCTCTATTTTTTTCTTTTGAAGATGTGGGGTGCAATTCAGGGTTAGGTACATAAGTGGTCATTGTACAGGTAAAGTTTGGCACTTTTATTGATGTTATGTGCCCTCCCTCCCCACCCCCTGCAGTGTCCCTCTACTGCCAATACCTTTCTTATGATAAATGTTCAGGGTTGGCTTAAGAGTGAGAACAGTAGTACTCAGATCCTTGTTTCTGTGATAAATCACTGAGTATTATGGAGTCTAATTCCATTCATTTTTTAAAGAACATTCTTCATGCTTAGTGTTCTTTGAGATAGACTCTAATACAACTCTTTGCGATCATCAGTCGGAAACCTGGTAGAATTGTATTTGACAATTCATCATGCACAAAGTGATTGGAACCAAGAGAGTGGTTTCAGTTTGTGGAGGAGATGCTTTGAAGGAGCGGTGGGAGGACACCAAAGGCAAGGGGCCCTACCCAATTCTGTAGGACTGTGTGGCTAAGACCAAACATACTGTAAAGACTCCATCAGCTCTGACACATGAAATCAGTTCAGGTTTGCACATGAATGATGGGAACTGTAGTGACCCAGACCAGTGCTAAATGCTATTTATTAAGAAACTTAGGTGAGGGATTGAGGCTGGTTGCTGAGGCAGTTTCAAAAGAAGGGTAGTGGACTTCTCTGCTAACTCTGCTCTTCCCAACCAGACCATGGCCACTCAAGCAAACTATTTAGAAGCAATTTGAAATGTAATTCACCTGAGTTCTAGCTTGTTCTTCCTTGAGGTAATTGGGACAATTTTGTTTTTAAGAAACGAAAAGAAAGATCAATTTTATGAAAGTAATATCCTACATATGTTCTTTGACAGTATACATATCATTACCAAACCTATTATACTATATTGTCATATTACATGATATTATATTGTGTTCATTATAATATTAATAAATATATTATAAATATATGTCATAGCATGACTGTTGCTACAGATGACATATTTTGTAAGGTTTAGACCCAACCAAATACTTTTTGTAAAGCATTAGCTTTTATTTTTTGTGGTCATTTTTGTTTTTATAAATAGAGAAGGTTCCAAAAAAATGTATACACATTGTAAGAAAGGAAAAAGCTGTATTAAAATTAAAAAAATGAATGCAAGTCATGTTTGACTTCTGCAGTTACAAGAGGTGCTCAAAGTGTTTACCATCAGTGTCCAGGCACTTATGATTACAGTGAGTTAAAAGTAATACATAGATAACACCACTGAAAATGTGTATTTTTTTTTTTTGGCACCCCGCATGACTCTCTAAATAAAAGGAAAGGAGCCCCCAGACTTTAAAGCTATTGTTTAACTGTGTGCAATCTCCAGTAATGCCCTATTTACATAGAATCATACGGGTAGGTTCTATTTCCTTCAAAGCGAGTAATTTATTTATAAAAAATCTTACTGGTGATATATTGGACTTTGGTTTTGGTCTTTTTCATTACTTTGAAATTTTGAAAAATTTTTGGAGCCAGTTAGTAAACATTTTTCCCCTTTATTGCCATTCTATTACTGTGTCTGTAGTTACAAATTTTGGGTCTGAAAAATGTTCAATTTACGTCATGAAATGGAGCTGTCCTTATTTCTAAATACGCTGGCATTAAACCAAGGATAGCTTTTCCACTAGTGCTTCCATGCTTATCTTTTAAAATGTAGGCTTCATATGTTTTCTTTTGATTTCCAGTCAATCTATTAAAGTCATAGTTTGCTTCCATGGAATCTACTAGTGAGAAATGATCTCAGACATTACTGAGAAATCTGTGTCGTTCTTTTCCCATTATCAACTTTTTTTTTTTGACATTTATTCTGAGTAGCTCAGATCCATTCTAGCCAGACAGTCACTTTGTGTTGAATGTTACTTGACCTTCAAGAATCCGAAGATCCAGCCAGGATTGGGTCAGACTTGATCCTCTCCAGTTTTAGATACCTGGCCAACTTCTCTGGCTAGCATTAGGCTTCGACACTCCTCAAGGTCTGTAGATGATTTCATGAAAGGGTATGCTATCCTTTTACTTTTCTACTGTCTGTCTCTACAATGAAAATAATGGAAATTGTGTGTTAGTGCTAAGGATTTTCTTTTGGAACAGTTTATCTGTTACAGTTTTTTTCTCTTTTCTTCTCTCTCTCTTTCTCCCTCTCTCCTTCCTTCCTTCTTTTCTTCTTTTTCTGTCTTCTCTCTCTTCTCCCTTCCTTCCCTTCCTATTTTATTTCTATTCCTCCTCCTTATCCTCCTTCTTTTATTCCTTCCATTTCTTCCTTTTTGCTTGTAGTGGTGGGTGGTCATTGACATGCTATTTTTGTATATATAGTTCTTCCTCCTCGATGAACTAGATGGTCAGGATGGCACAGGTGCCCAGCTGGAATAGACCTGCAATATTTATTGAAAGAAGTTTCATGGAGTCTACACTTTTGCGGTGATAGGATATTTGCCACAGATTGTAGTTTGCCATTGACTTTCTTAGATGGTGTAGTCACGGCAGACCTTATGTTTATTGGTGACGTTGGCACCAGTGAGAGTATAGGAAAAGGTTCTCTAAGACAAAGTAGTTGCTACCTCTATACAGGCATAGTAAAATACTAGCTTGTGAAAAAGCAAGGAACAGTAATTTGGGAATAGTCATATAATGGATTAAACATAGCTTTTTGCCATTTTGATGCCTCTTGTGCAGCCACAATAAGCAAGTCTTACTGAAAAACAACATGGGATGTCTGTTTTCTAGCATAAGAGTGAGTGCCTTGCAGACTCTGCATGCTCTTCCATGGTGCCAGAGCCTGGTTGTCTCTTGGAGCACATTTATGATCACAAAAGTCAAATATCCTGTTCACTGTCTCTGTGAAGTGAAAAAAATGTGGTTTCAAGCAGGGGCCATGTGAAGGAAGGTGTGGTATCAGTTTTGTTCACTCTCTTTTCAAACCAGTGTACCATAACCTTTGAGAGACATGCCTGGAGGGAGTTGGGGATACTGATATTACTAGTGTCGTTTTCAAAGACATGCACTGAAAAAGTGTGGTAGGTGCTGTTCCTGGTGGTCGGCCATCCTAAGGGAGATGTCAGAAGAGGGCTCTAGGGAGAGACAGATGGAAAACTAATAAACACACAGGAAAACTCTAGGATTAGCAGAGGTCTAAACATTATGAAGAGAAATGAAATGGGGTGATGTGACAAGAAGTGATTGTGGCATTCTTAGAGAATGTGAGGAAAGGATGATATTTAGAAGGAGACCTGAAAAAGCAAAAGTACTGCCAAATGTGGGGAAAATCAGGAAGCAAAACATTTCAGGCAGAGGGAACAAGAAAGAGGGTAAGTGAGCAGTGGGGAGGGCCCTGGAAGACAAAAACAAAGAGATGGAAGTAGACATTGTGACTTTGTAAGGCAGAGTCAGTCATTTAATTGTGGATGCTAGGGGAGCTATGAAGGATTTTAAGCAGAACATTGATTTTCCTTTTAAACAGAATCACTTTATTGTGCAGAGAATGGGATGGGGAGGGGAAAGCATCTATGCAGAAGGTGCTTGTTTTCCAGGTGAGACATGACGGGGCAACATTAGGGCAAGTGTAATAGAGATGAGGTGAAGTCAGAGAAAGTCGTCTTAACCAATTGAGGTTAAAATACATTATTTTTTGTAAACTTTTGATAAAACTCATCATGAAAATGTTAGGGCCCTCCGCCCTCCCTGGGCCTTAGAAGTGGTCTGTGTGAATAAAGACCCTGAACCTTAAACTTACTCAGCTTCCTCTAGGTGTAAAGAGTAATAACGGTGCATATAGGACAGGTACAAGATCAAGTAAGGTAGAAACAGAGCAGTCCCCATTGAATTTATCCTAAAAATATATCTATTTAGTGCAAAAAAAAATGTCTGAGATCTTTGGTGAAAAGTTCTAAGTAGCAATATGATGTGCTTTGACTGATAAAATATTGATGAAATCTCCAGGTTAGCAAAAACAAGTGGTCACATTTTTAGACATGAGCGAAATGGGGGTGGCTTGATATTTTCCTCCTAGAAACAAAGGAAAATGAAAAGTTTATCTGATGTTTGCTACATTTAGGTCACCAGTTTACTTTTTAGAGTTAATGGTACTTCTTTATGTTTGATTATCTGCTACAAAACGAATAGACAAAGAAGATGAAGAGGATTAAGATGGAGTGTGGGTCAACAAAAGACTTTTCTCAATTAAATTTAGGTCCTTTATGTCAAAGCCTCAAAAACTTAAGTAGTTTTCACATCTACATTTTGTTCAATTTCTTCTCAAATGTGACATTAGGGAGAAAATCCTGACTTGAATTTTGCTGTAATTGAATATAAAATGAGTAACTTTTCTTGCAGTTGACTTTCTGTTCAGAAAGTCAAATACATTAGGGTTGAGTTCATATTATTTGTCTAAATAATGATCAATATTGGCTGCATGAAAATAGGTCAGCATGGAAATTGGAAGGTAAGGCTTGGAAGAGAAGAGGGATGTGATCGGAAATAATAGGCTCCTCCCATGGTATTGATGGCAACTTCTTTAATTGCTCCTTTGTTTGTTCATGCTGGCATTGGAATAACAGTGAAGAAGGGCATAAGGAATTTTCAGATATTGGGATTTATTTAGTAAATGCTGGCTGAGACTAGAGCCCTTGTATAATATGCAATCTGTTTTCCTACTTAGACCAACCGTAAGAACAGTTGCCCATTGATAGGAAAGGAACTGGAACTGAAGAATATGAGAAAAATGAAAGAAAAATTGATGCTGATGTTTAGAATTGCTTTAGATCGCTCTGAATTTTTAAAATTCTATTTGCTCTGTTGAATGATTCAAGAAAAGGCTGTTTGACCTACGGAAAATCCTTTTGTTGTTTCTTTTCTTGCCATTTAAAAATATCAATTTTAGGTTTTAAATTTGAGTTGGCAGATTTGCAGGAGGATGAGGGAGGAGGTTATGGGCAAGTTTCCTACAGTCATGATTCAGGAAAACTACAGCAGGGATACAAAAAAATCTTAGATTAGCTATTTCAACGTTCTGTCCAAAGAGTATATGCTCCCCTATAAATAATGATTTAGCCTCTATGTGAATTGTCTAATGACTGCTCTTTCGTGAGTTTGCCCTGAACATATTGTTGGAAAGCTATAGTCTGTAAGGCCCCATAATAAATTAATCAGAGATCTTCTCTTTCATATGGTATTTGAAATTTTTTTACTTATTTGAAGACTACCTTATAATCTTCCCTCTGTGTAGGTTAAACATTCTTTTTACTGATTCTGCATGTAAATTGTGTCTGTATCACACACGGATCACTTTATCACTTTTTTTTTTTTTTTTTTTTTTTTTGGTGAGTGGCGCTCACCCTTCTTCCTGAAAGAACTCTGAATTTGTTCATTGTTCTTCCTCCTAGTTGATTTTGGGAGATGACCTCTCCTGTCTCAGGATCAAATCATGATTAGCATGACTTAATCACTATAAGTCTCATTCCCCTTGCTAGGAATTGGTTTAAGCATGGTCGTGTAATTCAATCCTGCCTTTGAGAGCTGTGAAGAACTTAGAGGATGTTTGAAAAGGCTTTTTCCCAGATGAAAAGATCGAAAAAGGACTGGATTAAAAAAAAAGTTTTATATATACATGATGGAATATTATGCAGCTATAAAGAAGGACAAAATTATGAACTTCACAGCAACTTGGATGGACTTAGAGCCTATAATACTGAGTGATCTACCACAGAAACAAAGAACTGAGTATCACATGTTCTCACTCATAAGCGGACCTCGAACAGCTATCATAATACTGTAAGAAAAGGATTGGCAGTTGTGGGAAACTGCTGGGAGGGGGTGGGAGTGGCATTAATGGGAATCTGACAGGGGAAGTGGGAAACACCTCATCAACAAGGGTACCTGCATAATGAACATTTGTATACCTAACCCTGAATTGTACACCACATCTTTAAAATAAAAAATTTTAAAAAGAAAAAGAAAAGATACATTGGGGAAATTCCTTTTCTGCCTCTGCCTCTGTCTCTCTCTGGATCTAGAACTGTCAGTAGTTGATACCCACAACTGCTGCAGCTGGCTTGAAAACATCAAGAGAGCCATCAGTGGAATACACAGCTGCAAAGTAGAACAGTTGAAAGTCCTGGAGTCCTTAAGGTCAAGTTGAGTACCTGAGTCAACCTGGGAGCATTCCTTCTACTCCTTCTTTTATAGGAAGTGATTACTTTTTTCTACTTTGCTGCCGCTGCTTTTTTTTTAAGTTTGCTCTTCT
Source organism: Tarsius wallacei (assembly GCA_963574415.1). NCBI lineage: Eukaryota > Metazoa > Chordata > Mammalia > Primates > Tarsiidae > Tarsius > Tarsius wallacei. The sequence continues at coordinate 14,491 of CAUYQG010228191.1, read as the reverse complement.
GTTACTTGCAACTCAAAATGTCCTGACTGCTGCATACTCAGTTTCTTATATTGTTTATTTCAATTTACCTGCAACTTCTGCCACTCGGTGATATTGTTTCTAATATCTTCTGTCTGGAATTATATTGAACTAAAATCTTTCTTTACTGACTCATAAATATTGGCAAAAACACATGCAATGATTGATATGATAGTCACATTATCTTTTAAAATTTTATACTGGAGTTATGGTAGCAGCACTTGGCAGTGTTTTCTTGCAGTGGGCCTAACACTGAATTGTGCTAGTTTGGGCCTTTTTTTTTTTTTTTTTGAGTTGGAGTCTCACTCTGTCACCCAGGCTGGAGTGCAGTGGCACGCTCACAGCCACCACAGCCTCGACCTGCTGGGCTTAGGTGATCCTTCCACCTCAGCCTTCCAAGTAGCTGGAAGTATAGGTGGACAATATCACTAATTTTTTTTGTTTGTTTATTGTAGAGACGAGTTCTTGCCAAGTTACCCAGACTGGTCTCGAACCCCTGGACTCAGACAATCCTCTCACCTCCACCTCCCACAGTGCTGGGATTACATACACGAGCCACCTCACCCAGCTCCTATGATTTTTTTTGAAAGTGAGGCTCCTCTAACCCATGTGCTTATACATTTGTTTAGCTAGTTATTTTTCACAACTTCATCTTGTTGATAAAAGTAACAGTTTGTTATTTTATTCTTGCTGTTTTTTTTCCTTTCAACTTTGAAAATAAGTATATTAAAAATTCCTGTTTTACTCTTGTAGAACTGTTTTTTCCATAGTACTCCTTATTGAGGACAGCGTACTTAACTGAAGTTTGAATCAAGTTGAGAAAGTTTGCAATAGATTATTAAAACCTGCCTGTAAATATACTAGTTGACTGAGGTAATGCTCAGTTCCTGGCATTAGACTCAAAAGAAGAGTTCTTTCTCCCAGTTTTGCCTCCTCTTTATCCTCTCAGGTTTATAGACATGGGCAGTATTTATTGCATGCCCTCTTTTTATACATAAGGTAGATGCCTGTTTCGTTTACTGTTACAAAGTATTTTTGAATGACTTCTTTTTTGAGATGTAATTCACATGCCATGTAGTTTACCTATTGAAATTCCAGCAGTTTCTAGTGTATTCATGGTGTGCAACCATCACCAGAATTAATTTTAGAATAATTTTTATCATCTCAGGAAGAAACCTGTGTCCATTTGCAGTCATTCTCCATTTTCTACCATTCATTTTCCTCTCCTCTCAGTTTTAGGAAAACACTAGCCTATTTTCTATCTATTCTAGACATTTTATGTATATGGAATCATACAATATGTCTTTTTTGTGACTGGCTTCTTTCACTTAGCATGTTTTCATCCATGTTGTGGCATGCAGTAGTTCTTCATTCCTTTTTGTTGCAGACTTGTGTGCCATTGTATAGCTGTACCACATTTTATTTATCCATTTTTCAGTTGAGGGACATTTGGCTTGTTTCCACTTTTTAGTGATTATGACTTATATTGCAATCTGAATTTATCCTTCCCATCTTTCAGTTTGCATTATAGCTCACAGTGTCAAAGAGATAGCTTATGTTATTTCCCTCCATTTATAGCCAGTATTTTGATATGCCATTTCCATGTGTTGAGACTTTGTTTACTGACTGCTTAATTCCTTCAAATGTGTTTATAGCTTCACATAGAAAAAGAATGAGAGAAAGAAGACTCATCACACATTGAAACAAAAATTCCTGTACACATAAATCTCTGGATTTAAAAAGAGAAATTCACATGTGAATACATTATTTCTAACACAGACAGTAATTGTAAATCTGGGTTTAGATTTAAATTGGAAAAAAACATCCCGAGGTGTTTAATGTTTATCCTTAAATGTCCAGGATAAGACCTTGATGACAGCTACCAACTTATTTTTTATGATCTTGGAAAGACATTAGAGGAATACATTTTTATCATGCGTCATACCCAGGGATTTTTGTACCTCTTTCACCTCCTTCTTTAGATTTTGGTGAGGGTAGCAGGGAATTCTTTTATTATTTGTTTTTCTAGGAACAGGAGAAGGAACTGTCTGTGCATTTATGTGCTTGTATTTTCTCCTCAGAAGGGAAGTGCTCAGAAGCACTGGGTCCAGTTGTACACAAACACACACAATAGGTATACAGTGTGTTTCCTCTTGCCTGCTGCCATTGTTGCCCATATTTGAGCTGGTTTTTAAGTTTCCTGCAGCATACAATGATAAACACAAGGACTATTCATAAGAGTGATTACTTATCTGTTTACTTCAGGCCCCATAAATATATGACCTTGTCTCCAAGGAGAAAGTCTGTGAGGACCTTGGATAGCCATTCTGAATGAATGAATGCATAGTTATAACAGGGTATTCATGTGCTGTAATGGAATATGAGGGACACGGAAGGAACTGACTTTGCCCTGGTGAGGGGATAGTTTTTTGTAGACATGTTTTTTGACTGGGTTGTGATGACCGGATAGGATTTCATTAGGCAGATGTGAGCAGGGAACTGAATTATGAAAATGACTTCCCATGTTCCGGCTGTCATGAAGGATACATTATTTAACGCTCCCATGAATCAAGCAAGATAGTATTATTATTCCATTATTATTATTGTAGTATTGTAATATATTATATATAATAATAATAATAATCTTTCAATTATTATAGCATTATTATTATTATACAAAAGGGAAAACTGAAGTTTGGTAACATTGGGTGACTAGCCCAAGGTTGAAGAGCTTTCAGTGGTGAGTCAAGTTTTTGAACTCAAGGATACCTGTCACCCCTTTTCATGTGAATGACAAGTAACTTTTTAGAGATTTAATTTCAAACTAAAAAATCTAGTAAACTGCCTGCCTCTTTCTTGCTACTAGTTGAAATGCATCAGTCAGCTTTTTCATGTATACTGCTTCTCTTAGTACTCTGAGTGCCTCCTTTCAAAGCAGTCCTTCTCAGAATAATCCTCTCATGTGCTCCCCATCTGGGCAGACTGTTGATAGAGTCTGGATATTTCTCCCCTTCAAATCTCATGTTGAAATTTGATCCCCAGTGTTGGAGGTGGAGCCTAGTGGGAGGTGTTTGGGTTATGAGGGCAGGTTCCTGATGAAGGACTTGGGCCATCCTTGAAGTGATGGGTGAGTTCTTGCTCTCTTAGTTCCAATGAAATCGAATCATCCAAAAGAACCTGGTACTTTCTCTCTGTCTTTCTTTCTTTCACCTTGTGATGCCTGTTCTCTTTCATCTTTCACCCGAATTAGAAGTTTCCTAAGGCCCTGCCAGAAGCAGATGCCAGAGTCATGCTTCTTGTGCAACTTGCAGAACCATGAGTCAAAGAAGCCTCATCTTAATAAATTACCCAGCCTGGGTATTCCTTTATAGCATTGAAAAACAAACTGAGAAGTCTCTGGTGGGTGCTCCTCTCTGGCGCTCTCACCTAGTACCCTACCACCATGCTGTGAGAGATCTTACCAACATGGAGAGGCAAGTCTTTGAGATATCCTAGCTCAGATATCAAATATGTGCAAGAAGATCCTCTAGGTGTTTCTAGACTTCAGTCATTTGAGTTCCTTCTAGCCCCTTAAATCTTCCCAGCTAGTCTCCAGCCATTGTGGAGTAAAAGATAAGCCAAATCATTGTGCTCTCTCTCAAATTCTGATCCACAAAACTCAAATAAAACACGACGGCTGGAGCTGCGGCAGTCATATAGTGACCATGAGAGAAAGGTCATAAGAGTTGCTTAGATGTCAGCCTTGATGTCCTTAAGTTGCAGGACCAATATATGAAGCCATGTACTGGATTTCTTTTTAAGGCTTCTATTTCATTTTAGTGTAGTTGGGGAACACCCAAGGTGGTTGTATGTGGAGAAAAGGCTGGGAATATTTAAGCTAGTAGCTATGGTATTGAGTTGACTGATGAAGAAACCAAGTCCATTTCTGTTTAGCCTTTTTTCTACAACAAAGATACAGTCTCTGATTAGAAAGCCATGTTAACAGGAACACAGGGTATTCTTGATCTGTAGAGAAATGCTGGCACATGGAATGAATCTTTGGGGTAGACAAATACTTCTTCAAAAGGGTACAACAAGCACTAACCATGAAAACCGTAGATGAATTAGACTTCAACAAAAGTAAAAATTCTGCTCATCACAAGACACAATTACAAATAACAAATAGACCACACAATGGGAAAAAAAATTTCACAACATTTGTATCTTACAGACAACTTGTATCTCAAATATTTAAAGAAAGCCTGTAAATCATTAATGAAAAGATGAACAATTTAATATTTTAAAATGAGCAAAAGAGTTGAACTGACACAAAAGAAGATATACAAAATATCTATAGATACATAAAAGGTATGGTGTATTTATGTAATGGAATACTAGTTAGCAGTAAAAGAAGAAACTACTGGTTTGTGCAACAATGTGGGTGAATCTTGAAAACATTATGCTGAATAAAAGAAGCCAGATTAAAAAGTCTGCAAATACTGTGATTTGATTTATGTGAAGTCCGAGAATAGACAAAACAATCTGTGATGTTAGAAATAAAAATGTGGCTTCATGGGGAAGAGAGAAAGAAACTGACTAGAAAGTGGCAAGAGAGATCTTTTTGAGACTGACAGATAAGTTTTATATTTTGTTTTCAGTGTTGGCTACCCAGTTGTTTGTAACTGTACAAACTCATGGTACTGAACACTTAAGATCTGTGTTATCATATGTTAATTTTCTTTAATTAAAATTTTCACCTTATCATATGTTAATTTTCTTCAATTAAAAGTGATATACACAAAATCAATAGTAATTTTCTCATTGTAACTCTTCTAGTAAAAATGTGATCCAAACTGAAGAAATATATTTCACTTGCATGAGTCATAATAAGGTTATTTTGGTTTTAATTATGGATGGACAACATTCATGCTGTGAGACATTTTAATTTTCTTGAATTGTTCCTCTCACATAGAGTTCCCACCTGCACTGTGCTGTATCTTCACCAGAAGAAGGAGATGTGTGTTCAAAGGCACATGGGAATGTGAGCTGTCAAGGCAGTTGCTGTGGCTATTGCAAAAGGTGTGATTGGACATCTGCTGTGGGCACTCACAGGCCTGCTTGTTGAGGAATGAATTGGCATGAGGCGAGGTGGCTGAGGCCTGAGTAAGCATCATATGCTATGCTGAAAAGTTCAGCCTGCGTCTTTTAGGAAACAGATGCCCATGGAAGTTTTTAAGCAAGGGAGTTATTTTTTTTCCCCTTCAAGAATTTGATTGGCTTTGTGGAGAGTAAGCTGAAATGAAAAGAAACCAATGGCAGGGATATTTGGGTATGGATGTACTGTTTTCTTCTGTAGAGAAATCCATCAACAATTAATATACCCTTTAGAAACTAATATTTTATCAAATTTTGATGCCTGCTAATAAAATGGAATTCAGATCTTTGTCTCTTTTGAATTGTGTTTGAAAAATACTGTGAACATCTTTCACTTGCCGATTTTGATTCTTTTTTGTATAATTAGTATTATATAATTATCATCATTCTTTTGGGCAATCACAAGTAACTTTTATTAAAATTGTGAAGTTTGAAATATTAGTAGTATTTTAATGTAAAATATTTTGCTTTTATTTTTCTACTTGAAGTAGAAAAGCTGTTAATAATGTTCTGCACATATTCTGAAATTTTGCATGGATTATTACATATATTTCTTTAAAAAATTACAAGTATCCTCCTCAGTAAACTTGTAGATAATTGAAAAGTGAAAAAAGACCCCCAAAACTGGAGAAGGAAAGCCACATTTTTAAAGGGAGTTATTGCTTTTGGAAATATATTTTAAAGTTTCAACAAACACCTTTTCAGAAAATGATTTATTTAAACAATATTACTATGCCAAGGTAAGGCTTATACCAGTAACATAGCAACTGTAGGTACACATTTAATTTTGTGAGAAAGATGGCAAGAAAAATGTCTTGAGCTTGAAATGAATGTCTGTTGCCAATTCAATAATGTCAAATATCTCCCATGAAGGAAAACCACTGGTTATGATGATGATTTTTTATAACATGTTAACTAAATAATATGATTTTTATCATTCATGTTTTAACAAAAAGAACATTAGAAATTATTAAAACATTATACCACTCATTGCTAGTTGCCATATACATATAACATTTAAGAAATACTTCATCTAAAAAAAAAGAAAAAAAGTATGGAAACCTATGACTATTATTTGACTAAAGGCTTACTCATATGCAATTTCATTTAAAAGAAACTAAAGGTGATGAAGGAAAAACATGTGGCTTGGCACTTGAATGTCATAAAGCAGAGTTAATATACTTTATTCAGTAAAGCTTTTTGAAAAAATAAGCTAATTCTCAGGAAGCTAAATACTTTTTTTGTTGTTGCTCAAAGTAATTAGTTACTATAAGAGTAAAGCTGCAGATTACATTTTGCGAATAAAAACTGAAATGATATGTACTACTTTTCTTTCAAAAAATAGTTATATTTTAATGGTCACTTATTAAGTTACATTGGTTCAGTCCCAAGTTCTCAAACCACCAAGAATTAAATATAGCTTAATTTTTACTTTACCTAATATAGCATCAAACTTTGACTTTGGGTATGCTTAGGTATACGCTACTGAAAAGATTCCATTGATTCAAGTAGTACGTTACTGTATTAACATAATAGTGGATATATGTGAATAGATCATCCTGTGATTTTGAAGGCACACTAGTAGTTAGTGGATGTTATGATCTTAAGCAAGTTGGTCTTTTTATTTTGTCTTAGTACTGGAGTTCTCAAAGTACAGTACAGAGAGGGTGACCAGTTGTCCTGGTTTGCCCTGGACTGAAGGATTTCCTGGAACATGGGACTAAAATCAGTTTAGTCCCAGGCAAACCAGGAAACCAGGAAGGTTGTTCATCTTATGTCCTCAAGACTCTTTTAAGAGGTCTGTAAAATAAGCATGATTTTCATATAATACTATTTTTTTTTGCTGTCACATTCAGTCAAGTGTACAGTGGAATTTTCTAGAGGATGCAAGAGATGTGATATTATTTGGGACAGCATATTGAATTCAGAAGCAGTTAGGAAAACCCAACTGTCTTCTGTTAAGTCAGACAAAAAAAAATTGATGAAAATGGAGCGGGGGATGGAAGGGTGGGGAGAAAAAGACACATAACAATCCATTGGTACATGTCCACTAACAGGGGAGAGAGGGCTTGCTAGAAACCCAAACCTCATCTGCTCACAATTTACTTATGTAGCAAGTCCTCAGATATACCCCAGAACTCTAAAATCAGTAAAATTAAATTTAAAAAAGTAAAATAATGACATTCTTTTTCTTTTTTGAGTAGGAGTCTCATTCTGTCACCCAGGCTGAAGTGCAGTGGCACGCTCACGGCCACCCAGCATAAACCTGCTGGGCTCAGGTGAACCTTTCACCTCAGCCTTCCAAGTAACTGGAACTACAGGCATGGGCTACTATGCCTGGCTAATTTTTTGATTTATTGTAGAGGTCTCGCCAGGTTGCCCAGGCTGGCCTCGAACCCTTGGGTTCAGGCAATCCCCTCACCTCGGCCTCCCAAAGTGCTGGGATTACATACAGGCTTGAGCCATCGTGCCCAGCCAGACATTCTTCTTAATAAGCTTTTTGTTTTGAAAGATATAGTTATTTTATATTAAAAAGTTTATTTATTTTACCATGTAATGGACTCATTTTTGTTTTTAAATAAATATTTCATACAGTTTTATTTTAATTTCTAATATAATAGGTATCAGCAAATAGCCTACATACACACAGACTCCTAGACCCTCTAGGAGGTCTTAATAAACTTAAAGAATATAAGAAAGTCCTAAAGTCAAAAAGTTTCAGAAACTATTGGATTGATGCATACGTTTGTAGCATTTTTCGCTTGCCCATGGAATGCAAATGTCGCACGATGTTTGGTCACAATTCATCACATTTGCCAATTCCTGGATTGACTGACGTGAATCATCGTGGATTAAATGGTCTTCACCAAAGCCTGATGGTCTTCCTGAACATGGAGAATCACTCAGGTCAAAGCAGCCCTCTTTGAAAGGACAAAAGCATTTCCTTGCCGTGCCCTCCCTGATGGCATTCTCTCCATCCCATACACAGCACAGATGTTTTGAGCCACCTCCACTGCCTTTACTCCTCTGTTAAACTCAAACAGAAGAATATGTCAGAAGTGTTCATTTTTTTCCACTTGACACTCCATTTTCTTTAGTCCACAAATAGCATGAACTTTCTTCAAAGCTGCAAAATGCAAGGTGTATTCATTCACAAAGCACAACATTGTCATCCCAAAGGACAAATGATGAACAAACTCCCAACACTATGGTGTTGCCATGACAGAAACAAGTGCCACAAACTTATGCATCAACCTAATACTTCAGACTATTTCTACCTGAAAGCAGGAAATTTACTTATGAACAGTGTTACTTATTGGACCTTTTGGCAGACTTTGTGGGACCAAGAATCTTTGTCTTACTACGCTAACTTCTGCTGGTAATCATGCCGCTTCCCTGATCCCTAATTCCCATACAGGTAGAGTAAAAGGAGGTTGAATCAGTTTATCCTGGCTTAATATTACTTTAAATCACAATACCTAAAGCTATGAGGACTCAAAAGGAACGACAGCAACAACAAAACATTTATGGGAGCTTAAAAGGACAGAAACAGTTTCATCAAACTAAACATCTATCTCATTTAAGGGGAAGAAACTTATTAATAGTGACAATATCTTTACTTGTTTCCCCAAAATTGCTTCTATATTTGCCATTACTGTTATTAAGATATTACCTCTTGTTAATATTAATGAGCAACAGATATACTACATAACTCTACCTACCAGTTTTGAGACCAGAAAGAATTCTTGTTTTCTTCACTTTATGGTAATCAAAGCCACACAGCTCTGAAGAGCTGAGCTCACCCTAGTATTGCTTCTGTTGTCATGACCCTTTGGAGGTTTAGCTGGTGGTGGATTAATATGGAGGCCTATCTGAAAGCTGTGGAACTTGTGAATACTCTTACCACACAACCTAGCAGAGTGTCCTCTGTGTCAATTTTTCAGTAAAACACTTACTTGAAAGTGATGAATTGTGATAGAAATGGGACTATGATCATGGCTATAAAACCCTGGGTATCGACCAAGGGGGATACAGATCTGTGGGCAAAATACTAGGTATCTGATCATCTTTGTGTTGCATTAAATTGATGCAGAGTCAGCTTTTATAAACATTCAGTTAATTTGAGTGTATTTTAGGCAGTTGGTTGAAAAATTCTTGAGGTAGATGGTTCTAGTGGTGCAGATAATTTTCATGCTGTTTCTTATTAAAAAGGACTCATTTTTAAATCTGTGTAACAAAACTGCACTTGTACCCCTTCCATTTATTTTAAAGAAGACTCATTTCATTTCCTGGCGAGAGTTAGTGATAAGTGGTCTTTTTTTGCAAAATACCTATGAGGGGAGATTCAAAAAACCTGAAATTATTTTTCAGAGAGTGGGCCTCTTATAGTACAGGCTTCCCCCACTAGGTAAGTGTTCTAGGAACTCATCAGCATCAGTATACCAGCTAACATTGTGAAAGGCTGCATTCCGCTTCAGTGAATTTTTTTTTTGTGTGGCAAACAGGTGACTGGTTCTTCTTCCATGACAACACACCTGCCCACACCACGCTGAGCTTCAGCAGTTTTTGACCAAAAATGGCAAGACCCCCATGTTCCACTCTCCCTATTCACCCAGTCTCACCCAGAGCAACTTTTTGTTTGTTTGTTTCCCGGATGAAAAAGTCCTCAAAGAGAAATGTTTTGCCGAATGTTTTGTGGAAGAGGCGAAGCAAAAAACAGCAGCAGCACTAAAAGGCATCAAAATTGACAAATTCAAAAACTGTTTTGAGCCATGGAAAAAGTATCTTGACAGGTGTATTACATTAAACAGAGAGTTCTTTGAAGGTGACTGAAGTTTACTTATAAGAATAATACACAATTTTTTAATATATAAATTCTGGGTTTTGGGGGCTCTCCCTAGTATGTCACAACTTTTAGTTCTACCTTTAATTGTTGCCATAATGAAGAATGTCCTAAAAAACGAACAGTTTGGGGACACTCAACATTTTAGGAAATTCATCCATTTAGTCAGCATTTATCCAGTACCTCCCAAATGTTTTGTACTGCCTTTGTACTGCCTTGAAGGAATTGACATTCAATTAGAGGATTTAGAAGTAAACATACATTTTGGGTTAACATAGACATCCATAGGTTAAATCGAAGGTGCAACATTTGCTTTGCCTCAGTTGTGAAATTTATTTATTTTTTTTCAAAATGGAAAGTTTTTTTTAAGAAAGTACATCTTTAATATAGAAAATTCAAGAAAAGGGATAAATGTAATGTCTGTTGATATTTCAGTGTGCGGTTAATACTCATTATTCGTGGTTTTTATAATTTGCAAACTTGTCTACTTGCTGAAATTTATTTATAACCCCCAAAATCAATACTTGGGAGATTTTCAGTTGCCTAAATGTACACATTCTCAATGGAGGTCAAACAAGGCAACAATCTGTCATCTTACATCCGTTCTCAAACTATAAACAAGCCTCCTTTTCAAGGCCTACTTAGTGCCACATGTCTCACAGTTTTGTGTTTTTGGTTGGTGATTTCATGTTTAAAATGACCCCAAGCATCATGCTGAAGTGCTGCCCTGTGATCCTAAGAGCAAGAATGCTGTGATGTGCGTTACAGAGAAAATATGTGTATTAGATAAGCTTTGCTCATGTATGAGTTATAGTGCTGTTGCCATGAGATCAAATTTCATGAATCCACAGTATATTTATTATGTAAGTTGTCTTTAAACAGAAACATACTTAAAACAAGATTAGGTACTGATTGGTTGATGAAAATATTGTGACCAGAGTCTTGCAGGAACCAAACCCTGTATATTCCCTAGTTTAGAGGTCCCTAACACCCGGGGAGATCTGTTAGGAACCTGACTGCACAGCAGGAGGTGAGTGACAGGTGAGTGAGCGAAGCTTCATCTATGTTTACAGCCGCTCCCCATCGCTTGCATTACTGCCTGAACTCTGCCTTCTGTCAGGTCAGAGTGGCATTAGATTCTTATAGAAGCACAAACCCTATTGTGAACTGTGCATGCAAGGGATCTAGGTTGCGTGCTCCTTAGGAGAGTCTAATGCCCGCTGATTTGAGGTGGAGCTGAGGCAGTGATGCTAGTGATGTATTTGGCTGCAAATGCAGATTAACATAAGCAGTGAGGTTTGACTGCACAGAGACCAAAATAAATCAATTGCAGACTCATAGCAAACCCTATTAGTGAGTGGCAAGTGAGTTGATGTGCTTCAGTTGTACAGCTGCCTCTGGTGGCAGGCTTTAAGTCAGAATCCGATACTTATTTTAGTCTGCATGTGGCCTGCCCATTATTCCCATTATTTTATTTACTGCCTCCATCTGTACCTCTTTTTTTAAATGGTGAGTTGTATAATTATTTCAGTATATATTATGATGTAATCATAACAGAAATAAACTGCACAATAAATGTTATGCACTTGAATCATCCTGAAACTATATCCCCCTCCCCCAGTTCTTGGAAAAATTGTCTTTCAGAAAACCAGTCCCTGAGGCCATAAAGGTTGGAGATTGCTCTGCTAGGAGCAATAGTTTAGCATTTTCTAGTTCAATGTTCATGACATTGAATAAAACTACGGTGAATGATGAAAATCCACATTTTTAAAAGAGATTTTTATATGCATATTTACACATGATTTTTAAAACTAAAATAAGATGTAAAAAACTTCCATGGAATTTTGCTGTTTGTTAAACATTAGAACTTAGCATATTTCTATGGCAATAAGGATACATCAAGAATCTAGTTTTAATATGACTGTGCCATAATTAATTTACTTATTCCCTATTTATTGTTTCTACTTTGCTCTATTTTCAGCAATACTGTAGTACCTGGTTGTCGTGGGTACATATAAATTTCTAGAAGCAGAAGTGCTGAATTGAAGGAAGTACTCATTTTTTAAGAATTTTTGCTCACATTGTAAAAGTATCCCCCTGAAAAGATGTGGTAATTCATAATTCCTACAGTATTGTTTAGGAATGTTTGTTTCCCAATAACTTTGAAGACCTGAGGGTTACCTTTCTTTTAAATCTTGCCAGTCAGGTGGACACTACTGGGCACTTAAATCACTCACTCTTCCTGCTTCCAAGTGTGGGAACCACCATCAATATAAAATTCTGACCTTTGTTCCCTCTGCTTCCTCTTCACTCCTATCTACTTCCTGTTTTCTACTGCCTTTCTACTTTTACTTTTTATTTCCCAGGAAGGAATTTGAGGTATCTCTTTGGTATCTACACACCCAAACAAAAAATATTACCTGTTCTTCAAGTCTTAAGTTACTCAAGGCAAAGCTGCAGTGGGGGTGGCCTGAGGTTGTCCAGCCCTGCTTGAAACAAGGTAAATCTCTCTACTTCCGTGATGGGAGTATGGTGAATCCAGTTGGCTTTCAGATCTAAGACCACATTCTTCTTACAATTTTATCAGTCAGAAAGATGCTTGACTTTTAAAGCTATGTAATTAATTTGGACCTAGGCTACTCATAGGAATATTAATTATTGACCCACTAAAACCTCAAGAGTAGTTAAAGTATGGCAACCTGTTTTTACTTATTGTTGTTGTTAGCTTTTACTAGTGTAGTTGTCCACCTGTTCATGACAAAACGTTTTGATGTCAGGTGTCATAGTATATATACCAAACTACCTCAAAAATCAGAATTTGGGGCCTATATTAGATTTTTATTGCTGTGTAACATGTTAGCAACAATTTAGCAGCTTAAAAAATTCCACTTACTATCTAACAGTTTCCGTGGCTTAGATGTGTGGCACAGCTTAGCTGAATCCCTGCTCAGCATCTCCAAAGGCTGCAATCAAGGTGTTAACGGGGCTACTTTTCCATCAAGAGGCTTTACTTGGGAAGAATCACTTTCAAGTTTGTTCAGGATGGTGGCAAAATTCATTTCCTTGTGGCTGTATAATTGAAGTTCCCATTTTCCTGTTAGATGTCAAGCAGAGACCAGTCTTTTCTTCTAGAGGCTTACCACGCTCAGATGCTCACCACGTGACCATCTGCATAGACAGTTCACTTCATAGGTGCTTACTTCTTCAAGGCCAGCAAGGGATTCTCGAACTTCAAAAAAAAAAAGACCCAACTCTAATTTTAAGAGCTCTCACTTGATTAAGCCGGGTCTACATGAGATAATCTCCCTTTTAATTCACTCAGATCAACTGATTAAGGACCCTAATTGTATCCCCAGAATTCTTTTACCTTTACTCTACTTGTAACCTAATCACAAACATGATATTTTATCATATTTTCAGGTCTTGTCCACACTCCAGGGAGAGATTATGCAGGACATGCACACCGGGGGCTTGAGTGTGGGGAATTTGGAGGCTACCTTAGAATTCTACCTATCACAGGACTCCACCTCAAAGGTTTTGATTTATTAGATCTACAGTAGAGCTCCAGAATTTGCATTCCTACAGGTCAGGGACCTTATTCTACTCTATAAGAGTAGAAAGAACATCAGTTAAGAGTTAAAAGATGTGTGTTTAAGTCAGGTTTGTTACTCATGATGTGACCTTGGGCATTAACATTTAACGTCCCTGAGCCTGAGTTTTTAAAATTTTTTATTTTATTTAAAGATGTGGGGTACAATTCGGAATTAGGTGCATAAGTGGTTATCATACAGGTAAAGTTTGGGCTTCCCTTTGGTTCCCACTTTGCCTGGTTTGAGATCAGGCACCCTTATTGATATTATGTGCCTCCCTCTTCCTCCCCTGGCAGTCACCCCCTATTGCCAAACCCTTTCTTATAGTATTATGATAAATGTTCAGGGTCCGCTTATGAGTGAGAACATGTGGTACTCAGTTATTTGTTTCTGCGACAGATATACCTGGAGGAGCTTAAGGCATTCTATAAAAAAGATACCAGCACACACATGTTTTTTGCAGCATTATTCACAATAGCAAAAACATGGAACCAACCATGCTGCCCATCGAAAGAGGACTGGATAAAAAGAACGTGATACATATACATGATGGAATATTACACCGTCATAAAGAAGGACAAAATTATGGACTTTGGATCCCTAGTTTTTAAATAGCACAAAGTGGTTTTAAAGACTGAATGAGTAAATGAACGTTGAATGGGCTATATAAGTGTAAATTGGCAGTATGTATCACAGTGATAGTACCATATATTTGGACCTAAAAGATTTAGATGCACAACCCCCTTCTCTTGGGGGCAGGTCACTTCATTTTATTGCAGCGTTTGAATCTCAGGATACAGATCAACACCTGTCTCTACTCTCTTCTCGGGTAGCTGTCTAAAGAATGGAATGTGCTCAGGGTTGAAGGCTGGGACTTGTGACTTATATTTCAATGTTAGTATATATG
>CAUYQG010228181.1:0-16417 GCA_963574415.1 Tarsius wallacei | reverse complement strand
TAGTATAAAGAATGACCAGAAAAAAAAGAAAAAGCCAAAATTAATGTGAGAAAACACAACACTTTTACTGAACTTAAAGTCTCTAAAATCTAAAAACCGACATTCTATACAACCCCACAATTCTCCTACTGGGAATATACCCAGAGGAACTCAAATCACTCTATGAAAATATACCTGTACATGCATGTTTATTGCAGCATTATCCACGGTAGCAAAAACATAAGACCCAACCGTGCTGCCCATAAAGAGGACGGGATAAAAAAATGTGGTACGTATACATGGTAGAATATTATGCAGCCATAAAGAAGGACACAAGTATGAACTTTGCAGCAACTTGGTTGGACTTAGAGTCTATAATACTGAGTGATTATCAAAGAAACAAAGAACCGAGTACCACATGTTCTCCCTCATAAGCGGGCCTTGAACAATTATCATAATGCTATATAAGAAAGGGACTATAAGTAGCTGGAAACTGCTGAGGGTGGGGGTGCGATTGGCAGTAGTAGGAAACTGCCAGGGGAATGGGGTGGCACACCTCATCAACAAGGGTACCTGAATAATGAACATTTGTATACCTAACCCTGAATTGTACCCCACATTTTCAAAATTAAAAATAAAAAAATAAAAATAAGAACTCCACACTACCCCCCATCCTGTCTTAGGGGCTACACACACACACACACACACACACACACACACACACACACACACAGACACACACACACACGCACACACACACACATGCACACACACACAGTTTTCTACATCTTTATTTAAAACAGAAAAGCAGAAAAGCAGCTAAGAATTAATCGTGTTTGCTCAAGATGTGTCAGATAGAAACAAAACAAGAAACACATTTAGTGAAGCAGTGTATCCATTGCATACATTTCCACAGAGAAACATTGGTGCTTTTCACTACCAGCTTGTTTCTGTGTTGAACACAGAAAAGTAGTAGACCAGTTCATAGTAGCTACATAAATAGGCCTGTCAAGTATGTGATAGATACACTTCTCCTTTGTCAGATGTAGCACAACACTTATTAAGCTCTTTCCTGCTCATTCCAGGTACACTAGCAGAATCTTTCTGAATCCAGGGTTCCTGTTAGCCATTACTCCTTAATTAGAATTGACATTTAGGATTATGTGTATTTGCTTTTGTTCTTTGTAAACAACATATTTTTTCTCTGAAAATATTTGTATCCCAAACATAAATATGAAATGGTAGAAAAATTGTCAAAATCTTATCATTAATAACCCATTATATTAGAGCAGTTGTTCTCACATTTTTCCCCAAAATGACCTTTTCTTCAAATGAAATATTAAACATAAAAGTTTAGCATATAAAACAAGGGCATGCAGAGTCGCATGGGTTTGAAATGGGAAGTGTGAGAATAGTAGGTGCAAGCAAAAGACAAGTAACTTAGGGCAGCACCGTCCACTGTAGTTCTGTCCCTCTGTTCATCATAACCTCTTGCAGACACTTTCTATTAACTGTTTGAGAAGAAGATTGCCAGCACGAAAAAGCATTGTCAAGTGGAAATAATACTTTCCTAGAAAGCAAGAGCCCTGCATTTTAACTTGTTCTTTGTCTGTGCAGCTGTGAGAGTATGGATCAATCACTTAAATCTTTTGTCTCATTCACCAATAAAAGAAGTTGTTTGAATTAGATTTCTAAAATCTCAACCTATTCTTGGCTTGTGATTTTGAATCATAGAATTGGATTCATCAAAAGTTGTATTAGTATGAACAATAAAAAGATAAAGCCAATAGAAATGAGTAAGAAGCTTGACAGATACTTTACCGTTTAAACAGACGATGTTTAATAAGCACATTATTAGTTATAAGAGCAATCAGAATTAAAACCACAATGAGATACAGTTTCACATTCAGTGGAATAGCTATGATTAAAAACATGGGCAATATCAAATGTTAGGATGTGGAACAACTGAAGGTCTCATATTTTACTGGTGTGAATATAAAATGGTAATACTGGAGAATTCCTAAGCAGTATGGGTCATCTACCCTGTAACCCAGTAGTCCCCTTCACAGGTATTAACCCAAAAGAAATGAAAACACATATCCACAGAAAGATTTATATAAGAATGTTCATAGAAACTTTATTCATCATTGCCGAACTTAGAAACAACTCAGATATTCATCCATTGGTTAATAGATAAATAAATTGTGGTATATTCATACAATGAAATAACACTCAGCAATAAAAAGGAACAAACTACTGAAATATGCAACATGAATAAATTGTAGAAATTATGAGATTGTCTGGGTTATCTGTCTTTCTGGAACAATTTTATTAATACCAAAATGAGCTATTTGAGTTTTTACTTGGCAAGGTAATATACGACAGTGGATTCTTTTTATGAATAGAAAACAAATCTTACACTGTAGAGGATTTTCTGTTTTGTAACTAATTTTATTGGTAAAATTTGTAAACTAAAATGTACAACTTGAAAAAAAAACACATTATATTGAGAAAAAGAAACTAGACATAAAAAAATACTTAATGTGTGTTATATGAAGTCTAAGAACAGGCAAAACTAATCTATGGTGATAGAAATCAAGAAGTGGTTGCCTCCCACAGAAGGGCTATTGACTGGGAAAAGGGGCATAGGAAACTTCTGGATTGGTGGATATGTTTTATATGTTGTTTTAGGTGAGGGTTACGTGGATTATACAGTTATCAAAACTCAGTGAAATAAGCACATTGGATGTATGCATTTGTTGTATGTAAAATGTACCTCAGTTTTAAAAGTGTTAACACAATTGAATAATACTTAGTGTAAAACTTAGATTCCGAAATTAGCTCAGGGTCATTCCTTAAGAAGGGGAAGGGGAATTCAGATCCCAGTCTGAAGCAGACACAGTGAGATTGGAGAGCTAAGGGATGTTCATTGGGAAGAAAAAACAGGGGTGGGCACATAAATATGTGCTAGGAATTTTAACTCATTGATGCATTTATTTCTAATTAAATGAAAATTTCTGTATTTAATTTTCTATGATAAGTAAATTGTTAGGTCTAAGGAAAAACATTGCACTTGTAGGTTTATCCTACTGTTTTCAGCTTACATTTCATCTATTATCTTAAGTTTGATCTGTATTTTATTTCTAACCACCCAGATGTTTTTTTGAATATATTTAGATTCTTACTGATTTTAGTAATAAAATTTATTTTTGAAATACTTGTAAAATCTTATAAACTTCTGAAGCTTTATGCTTTATAATCTTTGGAGTATTTTAGGGAAAATTTTTTTTCTTTTGATTTTATTCTATGTGAATAAAGTCTTCATAATTAACTTTTAATTTGGTATTTAGTCTAGGCTTCATAATTAACTTTTAATTTGGTATTTAGTCTATAAATAAAAGGTTTACAGTAGGAACTATCAGAAGTGTAGATATGCTAATAAGCATTATACTAGCCACCGACTGTTCAGCCAACTTCTTTTTGAAATCTTCCCCTCGAGATAATCTTCTATATCCATATTTCATGAATAGGCTGCATTTTGAGTGGATATAAACTCAAAGGAAAAGTGACTTCTCTTTGAAAATCACATTTCTTCTCTACCTGCAGAAGTCTGCTCTTATAAATCAAGTTGTTGATGATTACATTGTTAACATTTTAAAAATTAGATGTGTTATATATTATTGGTTAATAGGGAATTGGCTATTTCTATAATCAGAAGGAAAGAATCAGATCTTTTTTTTTTTTAAGCTATGATTTGGGTATGCATGGAAGCACTAATGTTACATTTTATACTCAATGTTGTAACCCTGTGGGTGCAGTGGATTCTTTAAAAGAAGAAAAAATTCTGTGATACCTGGATTAATCCTACTTTGGATTTTAGAAAAGCAAATGGTATCAAAGTAATTTCTCATTCATTTTTAAAATACTGAAAGTATTTGGAACTGGTTACTTCAAATGTACTTATGTCTTCCCAAAACAAACTGCTTCATTGATCTTCTGGTATCACTTATAAAAATAAAAAGGTTATTAAATTATTCTAATTAGAGTTGTACAATGCTAGAAATTAAACCTATATTTAACTGATTTTTATTTTTTCCATTTTTTCCCCCTTAACTAGGTCCTTTGTGATGTTGCTTGAGCTTATTCTCCTGCAGTTGATCTCATTCCTGTTGGCTAAACCTTAAGTCCCATGACAACATTAAGTTAATGTTCCTATGTTTTAGGCCTCATTTAGAATACCAGGACAATATTATAGAAGAAACCGCCTGTATGTTAGGTGACCTAATTTTTTTAAAAAATCTTTTTAAAATGATGATTTTATAGTCATTGTCACACCCTTGGTTTATTCTACACTAAAGAACATAGTTGAGTTTTTGGAAAGTACAGGATTTACAAATTTGGTCTTTAATATACACACATATAAATGTTACAATTAATGAAGTAAAAAATTCCTTAAGATGAATGTTTATTGTGGAACAGTAATATTTCAAATATATTTTTAAATAATTTGGTTTAATATTTGGATTTCTATGCTATAAGTTGATAATGGTTTCTTGAAGTTCATTTTATAAAGATGATTCATTTTACTGTTATGATACTAATAGGACTCTAACGTTAAATTGATGTGTTAAGTTATACAAATGTTTATATTTGTATTTAAATAATGAAATATTGGACAGTTAGTTTATACCAAATATTTTTGTGGTCCTGAGTGAATGTTTCTGCTGGTTTGATGTCTAATGGTTTCAAAAAAAAAAAAGCAAATATGAATTAGCTGTTTTTTTTACATCTGTTCTTCATAGACTATACCCCTTAATGTCAGAACCAAATTTAAAGGAAGTTTCTCTCTTTTTTTTTTTTTGTGGAGCAGGAGAAATCAGGGGTTTTCTTTTTCAATAATAAAAACAATAGATATCCAAGAATTCATTCTAGTAAGATCTCTAAAGAATGTGTCAGTGAAGAAAACGTTAATACTGATTGATAAAACTCTCAGGATTTGCAATGCAGTGAATGCTGAAATAATCTTTACTAGTAATGTAGTATTATCAGAATTTTGAATGTTAGAGCATTATGTTAAAATGTGATTATAGTTTTAATGCTTTGTGTGTTTGAATTTGTGTCTGTAAAGATGTGTAGCATAATTGTTCATGTATTTATTTACAGACTACACTTTCCGTCGCAGCTCAGTAAATAGTCTTTCCCCTGTTAGTGCTACCCTCTCTTCTGGGACTCTCAGCGTGCTTCCTTATACTTCAAGGCCTTATTCTTATCCAAGCTACCCCTTGTCACCAACAATATCACTTGTTAATGGCAGCCATGTTGGACAGCGACTATATATCTCCAATCAGGCCTCATTCTTCTGAAGAAAATATTGTAAACATTAGTATGAAAACGTTTATTTGTGTAAAACATGCAAATTAAAATAGTTATATTTTAAATTGGCTTTGTACATTTGGCTTTAAAAAGATAATATATTTATTCCAGTATTCCAGCATACTAAACATCAACTATAATTCAGAATAGCAGAGTTGTAGAATTTATAAAAGTGCAAAGTTAAGAAAGTTATTCAGTGGTTTCTCTTGATAAAGGTGTATCAAACTACTATTCTTTTTACACTTTTGGAATTTCCTCCTAATTCCTGAGTGGGCAGTACAACTCAGTAGTTTACGTTAATTTTTTGAATAATAACTTTGCTAAGTAGCATTTTACAAATATTAAAGCACTTGAAGACGATGGTTATATGAGATTTGATTACCAAGGATCACTATCTGTATTGGAGATTAGAAAAATTATATGACCAGAAGCATCTATTATGTAGAAAGAAATGATGAGACAAAAAGATTAAGATGCAGATTGTATGCAGTACTAAAGAAAAAAGCAGTCTACCATTGTGGTCCTTGAAAATAACTATAAGCATTTTAGTTATTGTTATAGAAATAAATTGTAATTTTTGCTGTTAATATATTTTAAGTTTTTATAGTTGTGCTTCATTTGTGGTTTTGATATTCATTGTATTGTTGTTTGAATAAGAAGTATTACAGTTTTTTAATGTTGAAATCATGTGTTGTTTAATTTTTGTACTTGAATTCAAATTCTTTGACATTAAATATGTGATGTTTCTAATATGTGTGTTTTATTTTTATTAGAATGCCTGAAAAATTTAGCTCTCACAATCACTTTGACCTTTTCTTGAGGACAACGTCCCTTACTAGTTATATAGTCATAGGCTCAGTGTGACCCAAGCAAAGGATGTTGCAGACAGAAAATTGTTTTGTAAAATAGTAACAAAAATCAATGTAAGGGTCCAATTGAAATATTTTGTTGATGGACCCACTGAACTTCTCCCTTTGATGTAAGAATGAGTAATGAACTCAGGTCATTTTGACTGATTATTAGTTTAGCAGTGTATATTTATAATGATTTCTGATGCTGATTCTTATAATGTCAGAGACAGAAATCTTTCATATGACCTTTGTCGACCAACTCATTGTGCAGCTGTATTGGGCGCAGGATTTGCAAACATAGATCTTGAAATAGTTACAAATATTTCTCTACAAACTTGAGTTTCAAGCAGAAGTTATATGAAGATTAATCTCATTTTTATCTTCTAAATAATGTTTATTTTATATAATCATATGCAGTACTTAAAAACAGACGTGGAAAGCAGACACATTTAGTTTTTCATAGAAATGTTTGAAATGGCCCATTTCATAGTAATTGCAAGTTTCCATATAGCTTTGTTAATTTGAAAAAAAATCTCAAATATAGAGTTTACAACTACACAATGTATTTGGAGTTCTGTGGTAATTCAATGAGAAACATATAAACTTTGATATCAGATTTGATTACCACTTCAGTCAAGGAATAACTCTTTGAACTTGGACACCGTTTTAATATTTCTGAGCCATGGTTTTCACTTCTGTACAATGGTAATAAATTCCTTATAATGTTAAATGTAAAACACTGGCAAATGGAAGTCATTTAAATGGTAGCTTATATTATTTGGATATACTTATATTAAAAATGTAACACACATTTCTTTGTAGTTTTTCGTTCCTTCTCCCTTTAACCAGAAATACAGAAATCAGTACATTCATGTCAAACACTGACCCTTTCTGTGATTTTACGGATGAGCAGTTAATTTTGTTCATAATTAATAAAATATTTGATTTGTGAATATAGCTACTAATTATTTGCTGCTTTAATTCTTACAGAATAGGTGTATAACGCATTTGCTCCAAAGGAGAGCTTTCTTAGTTGATAACAGACTGTTGATACATCCTAGCCATATGGTATAGCTCATTGGGCAGAGAAGCGGTTCTAAAATCAGACTTTATCACATTTGTGTGAAACTTTGTTCAACGAACCATGGCTGAAGTGTGAGAGTATGACCTATTATTATGGACCCAGGATCTCTCACTTAAAATCCTTTGCAAGCAGAAAGAAAAAAAAAGGCATGCTCAAAGTTGAATTAACCTTATCTCCTCTAGTTTTATAATGTTAGACAAGGAAACTCTTCTCTATGACTTAAAATCTAGAAGTCATAATAGAAAATATTGGTAAGTCCAGTTTAAGAAAAAAAAACCTACATGGCAAGAAGGTACCATAGATGTGTGAGAAGACAAATAATAAACTGAAACTGTATTTGCATATTGTTTTACAAAGAGCTGATCTCTAATATTTCAAGATGTTAGAAAAAGATGAACAACCCAAAAGAAAAATGTATAAATAGATGAAAATGGCTCTTAAACATATAAAAATATGTATCTCATTCATTATAAGAAGTGCAAATTAAAATTCAGACTGGCAGAAATTCAAAAGTTTGGTAAACTTTTGGTGGACCTGTAAGGAAATTTAGTGTTCTCATTGCCAGTGAGATTAGAAATTGCTATAATTCATGTAGAAAGCAACGTGACAGCTGTTGTCCAAAATAGCAATAGCAAATACTTAAACCTTTTGATCCACCAGTCCTACCTCTGGGATATACTTTGTATGTATGTGTGAAATTATACATGCAAAGAGCTATTTGTCATTAGGGAACTGGTTAAAATAAGAATAAATTTGTCATTACATACTATGAAAATGCCCAAAAGAGAGTGAGAACTGTGTTTTTCCTGACTTAAAAAAAAAAAAAAAAAGGAAGAAAGAATGTTAAGTGAAAGACAATGTTAAGTGAAAAAAGCAAGAGTTACAAATGTATGAATAATACATTATGGTGAAGAAGAGGAAAACACTTCTATGTGTTCATATTTACATGCAACCCTCTCGGAGGATACACAAAAACCAGGTGGTTACGAGAGAAGTATATTGAATCACACTGTAGAAGTCTTTTACTTCCAGAAACAGTGCAGTGATAAATAATTTTAAGTAAAAAGACATAATTGTTATTAAAAACAAAAGGATCTCTAGGGAACATAATCTGAACAGAAACACATTAGGAAAAGCTGCACTGATCTTTTTATTGAGTAGCCAAAAGTTAATGGGTTTTGAGTAGACGGGGCAAAAGCTCTCAGGTGGTGAACAACACTGCAAACAGCTGTGCATTTCACAGCTTTTGACTCTATGGGTCCAATGTACTTGAGATGTCTGTCAATAATTATGATGTCTGAGTATGAAGCATGCTTAATCTCTGGCAGGAAAATCACAGTGAAGGTCCCTAGGATTTGGAACAAGGCCATGTTCTCAGGCAAAGAATTAGTCTCTTTGAGAAGTAGTCCTTAGCCAGTGATTAGAACTAGCAGAGACTAACCGTGAGATACCAAGTGACTTGAGCTGCTCATAATGTATTGGGTGTTACTGGGTCGTCAAATAAAGGTGAGCATGTCCAGTGCACCACTATTGATTGAAAATGGTACATACTTACAGTCTAGAAGTTTCTTCCTGCCATACTACCATTCCTTAGTCTATTGTATTATGGCACATTCCTAACATCAGTTGACTGAGAAAGAAAAATTTGGAACCTAGTATTTCTTTTTTTTTTTTTTTTGAGTTGGATTCTCACACCGTTGCCCAAGCTGGAGTGCAGCGGTATGCTCATGGCCACTCCAGTGACGACTGGCAATCCTTTTGCCTCAGTCTTCCAAGTAGCTGGAACTACAGGCATGTACTCTCACACCCGACTAGTTTTTTTTTATTTATTTATTGTAGAGACGAGGTCTCGCCATGTTGCCCAGGCTGGTTTCGAACCTGCAGGCTCAGGCAGTCCTCTCGCCTCAGCCTCCCAAAGTGCTGGGATTACAGGCTTGAGGCACCGCGCCCTGCCCCAGGATAGAATATCCCCTATTCTAAGGATAGTGGAAGTTACCAAAACCAAACCTCTTTTCACATCCTATATAAGAAACTATACAGAGTAATAACAAAAACAAATGAAACCACTCATGAGCCACAACTTGACATAAGTAGAGAACACTACAATTTTCAAACTCCCTGTTTAGAAAAATAAATATATGTGGATATCAAATTTTAGCAGTCATTGTTTTTTAGCTCCTGCCGCAAGCCTTTAGAGAAGGTGTGTTTTGAGGGCTCCAGAAGACTGCAGAAGAGAAAATAGTAGAGTAGAGGGCCTGAGGATAAGCTAACAGAGTGTCCATCCCAAGTGTGAAAATATTGTAAAATAATCCTGGTTACATACAAGCACTGACTAATGGCAAATGGCTTAAAATTGTGTGGACTTGACATGGTGGTCTTGGTAAGTCATCACTTCTGGGATAAAAAAGTCAACAGGAATTAAATTGGGAGGTGTCTTTTGGATGTGGGTGGTGAAGGGGAAAAAAGCGAAGGGGAGGATCCTGCAAGACAAATGAGAACCGAGAAGAAAAGAGGACAAAGAGGTATCATCAAATTGACAGTAGAAATCTCTAGGCCTTCCTTCCCCCCACAGAAACATTAATTTAGTAATAAGAACCAAACTGAAATACAGTAGGAAAATTTGTGGCACTATAGCCACTCCCTAGCCCCAGCATGGTGTGACTGAAATGGAAAGAAATCCCCAACTCCTATTGTTATGACCAGAGTGCGAGAAATCAAATGCCAATACACAGAGAACCAGATTTTTTGAGTCCTTTTAACTAGCCAGCGACTGAGAGGGCTAACGCCATTAAAAATCTCTCGGCCCTGAGCAAAGCAAGCAAGGGGCTCTTATAGGCAAAAACCACAGCTTTGCAATTACAGTTTACATTTCAGGGAGGGGTCAGAGTCAGGGATGGAACAATTTGCAGCTACCTGCTTGCTTAGTTTGGCTGCCCAGCTGTTGTTTGCTTAACAGGATGTAGGGGATAGGGATTTCCAAGAAAGAGGGAAGTTACAGCTCAGGGGCTAAGTGCAGTTCTGGTTACACACAGGGTGGTGGGGGTGGGGTGGGGGTGGTGAAAGTTGCATTTGGGCAGCAGGCAGGTAACCAAAATGGAAGATTATTTAACAGAATGGAGTTACTTATGTTCAAGTTTTTATAGGTTATTATAGGTTATACAGACATATAGGTTTTACAGACATTTCACTATCTTCTTGGGGAGTAAAAGGAGTAGAGTTAGGATAGACATTTTGACTTTCAGAGGGATTTGCTAGAGGGGCTGGTTTTTATCTTGGTTGAATTAAATATTTGACAGGAATAGGGGATTGAGTTTGAGGATCTCTGAGAACAAAGTGCACCAGAGTGAAGTATCACATACAGACGCTAGTGGGAGCTCCAGCTATGGCTTCCTCTAGCATCAGAGAGGCCACAGTATGAATGACAAGAGACTGAGATAGAAACTAGTAAACATCTCCAGTTAAGAGATTACGTACACAGCACCTGTGAGAACACGTTTCCAGAAAAGAGTTGAGAACTCTAGACTCTCTAGCTGGGCTGAGTGAAGTTCTATTTGTATTAAACTAGATTGCAAAGCCTGGGAGAAGTGGCTGATTCTTCAAGTGGCAGAAATCCTAATAAAAACAAGACATACAAAGAGACAAAGAAACATGGCACATTTAAAGGAATACATAAAATCTCCAGAAACCAATCCTCAAGAAATGAAGAAATACAAATTACGAGACAATCTAAAAATACCATTATAAGGATGTTGAATAAATTAAAAGCACAGATAAATAAGAAAATCAGGAAAACTATGTATGAACAAAATGGGAAATATCAATAAAGAGAAACTGAAAAAGAACCCCAAAAATCTTGAAACTGAAAAATACAATAGGTGAATTGAAAAATTAACAGCAGACTTGACCAATCAGAAGAAACCATCTGCAAACTCAAGACAGGACTTTTGCTATTACCAGTTGCAGAGATGCAACAAAAACAACAACAATGAAGAAAAATGAAGAGAGTCTAAGGGACTCGTGGAACACCATAAAGTGGAACAACATACACGTTATGGTAGTTTCAGAAGTATAAAAAAAAAGGGTCAGAGAAACTGAAGAAATAATGGCTGAAACTTCTCAAAACTGAGATGAGAAATGGATATACAAAGTCAAGAAGCTAGCCACAGTTTCAGTTGTGGATAGAACAGAAAGAAAAGCAATAGAGAAACAGAAAACTTGAACAACACTGTAGGTCAGTTTGAACTAAAAGATATATACAGAACACTTAACTCAGCAAAACATACATATTCTCATGCAGATGGAACATTCTTCAAGATAGACCACATGCTATGCCTCAAAACAAGTCTTAATACATTTAGGAATATAAAAATCATACAAAGTACAAGGGGGGACCCCAAAATAATGGAATTTATTCAAA
Source organism: Tarsius wallacei (assembly GCA_963574415.1). Classification (NCBI taxonomy): domain Eukaryota; kingdom Metazoa; phylum Chordata; class Mammalia; order Primates; family Tarsiidae; genus Tarsius; species Tarsius wallacei. The sequence continues at coordinate 4,713 of CAUYQG010228181.1, read as the reverse complement.
ATAAATTGTGTGTTTGTTCTTAGATGTTTAACTATCAGTCACCTTCAAAGTACTCTCCATTTGATGCAATGCACTTATAGAGATGCTTTTTTCATCACTCAAAACAGTTTTGGCACTTGCTAATTTTGATGCCTTTTAGTGCTGCTGTCACTTTTTGTTTCACCTCTTCCACATTGGCAAAACACGTTCCTTTGAGGGCTTTTTAAATCTGGGGAAACAAAAAAAAAAGTCTCTCAGGGCAAGATGGAGTGAATAGGGAGATGGAGTACTGGGGTCATACAGTTTTTCGTCAAAAATTGCTGAATACTCCAAGCAGTGTGGGCAGGTGTGTTGTCCTGGTGAAAGAATCTGGTAACTGATTTGCCACAACTTGGGATGTCTATTCTGCAAATTCTCAAAAATTCCAGATAAAAACTTTGGTTGACCCAGAGGAACAAATTCCAAGTTAATACAAGGAATTTACCCTACAAAAGATAATTCTGGATTTTTTTTTTTTGGTCTCCCTCATATCTTCTCTGACCACAACAGAATGACTAATAATCAATAGCAAGGAAAATAAAGTTCACAAATATGTGGCAGTTAAAAAATGCACTCTTAACCAATGAGTAAAAGAAGAAACCACAAGTGGATTTAGAAAGTATCTGGACCCAAATGAAAATACAACATACCAAAACTTAGGGGATGCAGCAAAAGCACTACTAACACGGGACTTTATAGTAGTAAACGCTTATAGTAAAAAGAAGATCTCAAGTTCACAACCTAATCTTACACCTCAAGGAACTAGTAAAAGAAGAACAAAATAAACCCAAAGCTAACAGAAGGAAGGAAATAATAAAGGCAGAAATAAACAAAATAGAGAATAGAAAAAAAAAAATCAGTGAAACCAAGAGTTCTTTTTTATTTTGTTACATTTTATTTTATTGTTTTATTTTAGTTGTGGGATACAAGTGAGGATTTACTACAGAAGTACGTGGCATGCAGGCAAAGTTTGGGCTTCTAGCTGGCCCTCACTCCCTAATAGTGGACCAGGTAGCCAGTGTGTTGCTACATGTCCGCCTCCCTCTCTTAGTAGTGTTCAGCATCTGCCAACCCCACCCTTATGCTCATGTGACCAGTGATCAGGGCCCACTTATGAGTGAGAACTTGTACTTAGTTTTTTTGTTTCTGTGATAGTTCACTTAGTATTATGGTCTCCAGCTGCATCCTTGTTGCCGTGAAGGCCATAATTTTGTTCTTCTTTATGGTTGTATAATATTCAGTCACACATATGTACCACATTTTCTTTATCCAGTCCTCTTTTGATGGACATCTGGGTTGGTTCCATGTTTTTTACTATTGTGAATAGTGCTGCGATAAACATATGTGTGCAGGTGTCTTTTTGGTAGAGTGATCTACGTTCTCTTTTGGGTATATTTCCAGGAGAGGGATTGCTGGATCAATTTTTAGTTCTTTGAGAAATAGCCACAGTTCTTTCTACAAAGGTTGAATTAGCTTACATTCTCATCCACAGTGTGGAGTGTTCTCTTTGAAGCTCTTGCCAGCACCTGTTGTTTTTGACTTTTTAATGGGAGCCATCCTTATCAGTGTTAGGTGGTATCTCATTGTAGCTTTGATTTGCATTTGCGGGTTAGTTTTTTGAAAAGAGCAAGAAAATTGACAAACCCTTAGCTAGACTAAGAAAAACAGAGCTGACTTAATTAGCTAAAATTAGAAATGAAAGAATATATTACAACCAATGTCACTGAAATAAAAAGTGAAAGATACTAACCACTATGAGCATGTATACACCAAAAAATTAGGTAATCTAGAAGAAATGGATAATTCCTAGAAACCTACCAATAGTGAGTCATGAATAAATCTTTCATGACAATTATTCTACATGGTACTGGGAGTAGCTAGAGCAATTAGACAAGAAAAAGAAATAAAAAGCATCCAAATTAGAAAAGAAAAAGCACTATTATCTGTTGGCAGATGACATGATCTTATAGATTGAAATTCCTAAAGATTCCACGAAGTTCTGTTACAACCAATACACAATTTCGGTAAAGTTGCAGGATACAAAAAACACAAAAATTAGAAAAATTAGTAGGCTTAAATAAATAAGTCTGAAAAGGAAATTAATAAAATAATTTTAATTTCTAATTAATCAAAAAGAATAAAGTACCTAGGAATAAACTTAATCAGGAAGGTGAAAGACTATGTACACTGAAACTACAAAGCATTGCTAAAATAAATAAAAGTACAAATAAATGGAAAAACATCCCATGCCTGTGGACGGGACAACTTAATACTGTTAACATGTCTCTACTGCTCAAAATAATCTACAGATTCAATGCAATTCCCAGAATTCCAATGACATTTTTTACACAAATAGAAAAAATATCCTATAATTTGTACTGAATGCTAAGGTACTCCAAATAGCCAAACAATCTTAAAAAAAGAACAGATTGGAGACCTAACACTTCCAGGCTTCAAAACATATTATATACAAAACAACAGTTATTAAGATGGTGTTGAAGATGACATAAAGACACTATGTAGTGCAATAGAACAGAATATAGAGCTCAGAAATAAATCCTTGCAAATATGGTCAAACTATGTTCCACAAGGATGTGAAGACTGCACAAAGGGAAAGAAAAATCTCTTCAATAAGTGATGTAGAGAAAACTGCATCTCGACATGCAAAAGAGTGAAGTTGGAGCTTTATACAATGTATAAAAATTAAAATGGATTAAAAATCTAAACAGAAGCATTAAAACTATAAAACTCCTAGAAGAAAACCTAGGAGAAAAGCTTTAGGACATTGAACTTGGCAATGATTTCTTGGATATCATTGTGCAGGTAACACCAAAATTTAAAACTTATGTATATCAAAGGAAACAATCAACAAGATGAAAAAAACATATGGATTTGGAAAAAATCATTGTAAATTATATATCTGATAAAGAGTTAATACTCAGAATACATAAGAAATTTCTACAACTTAACAACAAAAATACAATTTAAAATGAATGAAGAACTTAAATATTCAGTTTTCCAAAGAAGATATGCAAATGGCCAATAAGTACTTGAAAAGATGCTCAGCATCAATATTAGGGAAATGCAGATCAAGACCACAATGAAATATTGTTGCACAGGTATAAGGATGGCTACTATCAAAATAAAATAAAATAATAAATGTTTATAAAGATGCAGAAGTTGGAATCATTGCGCATTACCGGCGGAAATGTAAATTGCTACAGGCATTGTGGAAAACAGTATGGAAGTTCCTCAAAAGATTAAAACTCAAATTAACATATGATCTAGTAATCCCATTTCTGAGTATGTATTCAAAAGAACTCAAAGTAGCATGTTGAAGAAATATTTACACACTCATGTTTATTGCAGCATTAATCACAATTACTAAGAAGTGGAAGTAATTACTAAGATGGTTTCTGCATCAGTGTACCAGCTAGCATTGATGTGATAGGCTGCATTCAGCTTTAGTGAATATTTTTTGGAGATTCTTTCAATAGGTTTGCCCATTTCATGATGGGTGATTTACGAGCATATATGCCCACACCTTGCTGAGTATTCGGCATTTGTTTTGGTTTTTGTTTTTTTCAGTTGGAGTCTCACTATCGCCCAAGCTGGAGTGCAGGTGCAAGCTCACGGCCAGCAGGTTTGACTAAAAACGGCATGACCCTTGGGTCCCACTCTACTTATTCACCTGCTCTCACCCCTCTCCAACATTTTCTTTTTTTTTTTTTTTCTTTTGGTTTTCCAGAATGAAAAAAGTGCTCAAAGGCAAACGTTTTGACAATGTGGAAGAGGTGAAACAAAAAATGGCAGAAGCACTAAATAGCACCAAAATTGATAAGTTCAAAAACTGCTTTGAGTTGTGGAAAAAGCATCTCAATAGGTGTATTGTGACAAACAGATAGTACTTTGAAGGTGACTGAAGTTTAAACATGTAAGAATAAATACATAATTTTTATGCATATTGGGTTTTTTTGGGTCCCTCTTGTACATACAATGGAGTATGATGCAGCCTTAAAAAAGAAGGAAATTCTGTTAAACAGTACAAAATGGGCGGAACTTAAGGACATTATACTAAGAGAAATAAGCCAGTCATAGGATAAAAATTGTATGATGTTCCACTCATATAAACTAACCAAAGTAGTCAAAATCATAGAAATAGAAAGCAGGTAGTTGCCAGGGGCTGGGGCCACTAGTGTTTAGTGGATGTAGAGTTTCAGTGTTGCAAAATTTAAAAGGTGTGGAGTTTGGTTATACTACTGGTTAAGATGGTAAATTTAATGTTTTATATATATATATATATAATATACATATTTATGCAGGTACCTTATTGATGAGGTATGCCCCTCCCTCCCCTCTCAGTTTCCCTCAGCTGCCTATCCCATCCCCCCTCCTCTGACAGTTTTCCACTACTGCCAATCACTTTCTTATAGCATTATAATTGTTCAAGTTTCGCTTGTGAGTAAGACCATATGGTACTCTGTTCTTTGTTTCTGTGATAGATCACTGAGTATGATCGACTTCAGATCCATCCAAGTTGCTGCGAAGTCCATATGTTTGTCCTTCTTTATGGCTGCATAATATTCCATTGTGTATATGTACCACATTTTTTTAATCCAGTCCAGCTTTGATGGGCAACATGGTTGGTTCCATGTTTTTGATATTGTGAATAGAGCTGCAGCAAACATACATGTG
>CAUYQG010228179.1:0-13593 GCA_963574415.1 Tarsius wallacei | reverse complement strand
CGGTCCCGGCCACCGCAGCCTCAACCTGCTGGGCTCAGGCAACCCTTCCACCTCACTACCACCCCGGCTAATTTTTTGATTTATTGTAGAGATGAGGTCTCGCCAAGTTGCCCAGGCAGGTCTTGAACCCGCGGGCTCAGGTCTGGTACTTTTAACGAGCTGTCTTGGTACATTTAGATACACAACTTTGAATTAATTTAGCACACGAGATGTAAGAAACCCCTGTTCCGAGACTCCTGGCCTATAATACTTCCAATAAACATTTCTGTCTCTAAAAGGAAAAGGAGGACCTCGAGCCCAACGCCCCTACACAGGGTGTCAGATGAATAGGATGTAGTTTTTGAATGCACCTTCTAGCGAGAGATAAAATACGCATCACAAAAGCTGGGAAGAATGTGGCTGGAAGAAGATCAGAAAGCCGACCAAGACTGTTTTAAGCTGAGATGTGGACAAGAGAAAACTAAACAAATAAAACCACCAAGCCACATTCAATAGAGGACAGCAAATATGACAAAGAAAGTCACCATTATGAGGGCACAGCCAACAATTCTCAAGGAAAGGCTGTGAGAAGTAGGCCAGCCACAAGCCTTAGAGCACCAGGCATGATGACACGGCCAGGGGAGATGGGGGGGGGGCGGTGCTCCAGGAAAAACAAACAGCATGTGAGACCCTACATGGAGTGAAGGAGTTGAAGGCATGGCGCAGTAAGACGAACGTTACTGATTCAGTATGGCCGGACGGCAGGATGTCCACAGGGAATTTTGAAAGGGAATTGTTAGCTGCGCCCTCATAATGGCGACTTTGTCATACTTGCTCTCCTCTACTGAATGTGGCTTGGTGGTTTGATTTATTTCATTTTCTCTGGTCCACATAGGCAAGATTCCCAACTAGAAATATCTAGTATTGCATGCTAACCAGGGTGAGTTTTATTCTGAAGAGGAGGAGACACTGTCAGACTTTAAGGGCAATGATGATGATCGATTTTGCGTGTTTTTAATGGAGGCAGGATGGAGAAAGGCCATGGCAGCTGGCCACGGTAGTGGTTAGGAGGCATATGAAGTAATTAGAGCAAGAAAGCGTGATGACCTAAATGCAAGACCATGCAGGGGAACTGGAAGCGGGGAGGTGGGCGCAGGAGCTATTTAGGCAATCAGAGCCATAGGCCCGGGTTGTGTGGAAGGCAGGACGGTGGAACATCGCAAATGACCCATCAAACTTGGAACGTCTGCACCTGCTTCTTTTCTCTCTCCTCATCTCAGTTAAAATGTCATTTCATTAGAGGAGTCTCTAACCACATTATCGAGCACAAACCCTTTCCCCAGTTTCTGTCTAAACCACCACCCTATTAATGTTTTTTATACTAGCCATCTCAATTGAGAATTATTTTACCTATTTGTTTGCAAACTGCTGTCTTTCTCTCTAAGTCATTAATTCACTAGTAGAGAGCCAGATACATGCTGGATAGTGGTGCTCATGTTTTTAACCTGGGTAACTGAGGGATGGGTATGCTGATGACTGAGTTAGAACACGCAAAGGAAGCCACAGATTTTGGCTGGGGTGAAGGAAGAAGACGAGGAATTCTTCCTTGGAAAATTGACGGTTTTAGGTGTTTGTAGAAATTACAAATGCAGGTGTCTGGTGGCCCATTGATCAAACACATATGAAACCCAGAGCACAGACGTGGGCTGGAAACAGGGACTTAGCAGCCAACAGTATTCAACAACAACATTGAAATCATTCATACGACAAGGTGCTGTGCACACAGACACTCATCCAAGAGGGCTGGTAGGGGCTGAAATCCAAGCCTGGGTCTGGCTTGCCAAGGCTTGTGCTCTGGAGCAGATCCGAGGTCTCTGGAGGAAAGAATGTGCTATTTGATGGACAAGTCGCATGCCCAAGAAACTGTGACACACACCAAAGCAAGGAAAGCACCTTTTTCTAACTCGCACGAAAGCACAGTATAGGCAAATGACATGCCAGGATATGAATGAAGAATACCCAAAGAAGTGGGTAGAATGGGCAACAAAGGACCCACAGCAATTCTCATTCAACTAGGCTCAACTGTGATGCGTGGAAGGCCTCTGCTGAGAACTTGAGAAGGCTGGGTACAGGCTCCTGGGTGCGAGGGATCAAGTCCCATCTCCTCCCCTTTGACCCAGAAAAGTCACTTTACCTTTCCCAGCCTTGATTTTCTTATTTTAAAAACTGGGAGGACAACAGTACTTTGAATCCTGTAGAATTCTAGAGACGCTTGAATGAAATAATGCCAACAATGCACACAGCACAGTGCTTCACACGGACCAGGCCCTGGGAGATGCTTATCGCCATCATTACAGCTATGGTGGAGGTTGATGTACCACCACACGGATGCCTCTTTAGGAATCAAGAATCTAGTCCCCCAGTGGCGAGTGCTGCCGAAACTCTTAGCTGTCAGCTTCTACATGGATAGCCATGGTCCCCAAGAGCCACCTTATCCTTAGACACAACCCCTTCCCAGAATGACCAGCATCCAGTGACTGATCCCAATGGGATGTAAAAGCCAAGCCCCTTCACCCCAACTCAGAATGACGCCAAAGGCTTACCACAGCTTTAGGACGCCCATTTGGGTCAGCTCAGCCTCCACTGAGACTGTATTACAGCCCAACTTCTCCGTCTGCCTCCTTGGGATTCCTTCCACAGTTGAAAACATCCCCAGTAAAAAATAATGCGCATTCATCTTCGCCTCAGAATCCGCTTCCCAGGAGATGAAACTGAAAACAGTTGTTGCAGACAGTGACTGGAGAAAGAGATGCAGAGGTGGGATTGTGGCTTTGGTCACGCACCACCTGCTGGCAATGAGAGCCCAATCACTGGGGGCAGGTGGAGCGCAGGTAGGCCCTGCCACGTGGAGCAGTTGTTAAGGCTTCCTCCCTTGGTACAATGAGATGGGACACCGGTGGAGGGCAGCCCGTGAGCTGGTGGAGGTGTCAGGCTTTTGAGAGAGGTGGAAGAAATAGTGCCTATGAGTAGAATGGAACTGGGTGGCTATTCCCATGCCAGACTGATCTCTGGAAAGTTAACAAAAGTTGCGTGTTTCATCATCAACCAAAAGCTTGGTGTGGAAACCAGAGGACTTCCTTGGAAGCAGAGAGAAGACAGAAAAGACTGAGGACTAAGAGGAGGACGTCATTGGAAGAGTTGCATAGATCCAAAGAAAGTCAAGTTCCTAACCAAGGAAGATCTGCTGTGCCATACTCAGGACCTTGGTTGATCCAGAATGTGACCTTGACACATGGGATAGGGATATCTAGGGGGATGGACCTGCAAATATTGACTTCCAGACTCCCCGAACCCTGAGCCTACAGAAGCAGGACAGTCTTTAAGAACGAGCATCTCTCCCTTGCTCGAGGATGACGCAGAGCCCTCTCTCCAAGATGAAATGAGTTCTACTCCCACAATGCCCCGCCTTCCCTCCTGGTCACTAGGAAAATAATGAGGGTGAAATTGCAACATAACCCAGTCAGAGACGTGCCGAACTTGATGAAGAGGAAAGGAAGGCTCCTTTGAAGGAACTGCAAGGCATAGCTAGCGGGTAGTGACAGGACTGGGATCATACCCTTGGGACCGGATTCTGGAGACGCCTCATCAAGGAGGTTGAACATAATGTTTGATAAGCTTATCAATTTGGCGGCACTCTCTCAGGATATAAGATATAACACCCTGGCAAGGATTTTGGAAGATGATGTGAGCACGCTACAAAGATAATCCCAGAAGCCTGGTAAGAAAAATGGTCCACCCAAGGCAAGCTAGAGCAACTATGACAGATGGTAAAAGAAAGGATAAGCTGGATGCAGTGGCTCACGCCTATAATCCAGCACTTTGGGAGGCTGAGGTGGGAAGATTGTTTCCTGGGCAACATAGTGAGACCTTCTTTTTACAAAAAGTAAAAAAATTAGCCAGGCGTGGTGGCCCACGCCTGTAGTCCCAAGTACTCGGGAGGCTGAGGTGGAAGGATCACCTGAGCCCAGGAAGTGGAGGCTGTGATCATGCCACTGCACTCCAGCCTGGGTGACAGAGTGAGACTTTGACTCAAAAAATAAGAATTAAAAAGGTTTTAAAAGAAAGAAATAAAAGACTTAAAGATGTGGGCCAGAATAAAGCAAATGCAAAAAGAAAAAAAAAAAAGAAAACCCTAGAAGACTAGTTTCATGGGAGAGCCCAAATGATATAGCATTTAGCAAAGTAATAAGGAGTGTACGGGTGAGGTGGGCATCAGTGTCACTAAGCGGTTTAGCGGGCGCTGTCCTCCACAGGCCGGAGCTGACAGTTGGATATTCCATGACAAGCTTGGGCTCACAAATGGCCATGGGATGACAGGACCCCGAAACACTAACGGCCAGATGCCAGTAGCCAGATGGACTCAATTATGGTGAATGACAAAGTCAGAAGAGCTGCCATAAGGCCTGACCTACTGAGGATATGGCGATGGCCAATTGTATACGGCATCCCTGAAATGGCAGTAGATGGGTAGCCAAAAAATGGCACTGGGCTGGGTAACATAATCAGAGGAAACCAAGGATAGATGGAGTGATACCATGCAAAGATGAGAGTGAAGGAAGATGGATGTCACCCCAATACATGGCTATAATTCCTTGCCCACTTTTCAGGTCACAGCCAGGTTTCAGATCCAGAATCCACTGACTGAAAGAGATGCGGACCACAGGAAGAAGGGCTCTTTAAGGCCACACGGGGGTACACAGGAATTACTTCCCCTTCAGAACTGTCTTTACTCACAACACTTCTGACACCAAATGTGTGGCGGTCTTAAACCACACCCACCAATTCACGATACCAGTTAGGTGTCCTATAATTCAACCCAATTCTGCCTTCATCTGCCTAGAGTCAGCATCAAATCTCACTGAGTCTCTTAAGGGTTCAGTCCCACAAGATTGCCCCCCACCTCAGATGCTAATTGCTTGTTCCATGCACCCCCATGATAAATTGGGACCTCATCCTCAGGTGCAGTGATGTTCTCCAACCAGTCACAGAACTCAGGAAAATATTTTACTATTACCAATTTATCATGAAGGATGCAGCTCAAGAATTGCCAAGCAGAGAGGAGGCATAGGGCAATGTCTAGGGGCTGAAAGAGATGTGCAGAGCTTCTGTGCCCTCTCTGGGCATACTACCCCCAGCACCTTAATGTGTTCGCCAGCTCGGAACCTCCTCAAACCTTGTCATTCAGGGTTTCTCTGGTGGCTCCATTACGTAGGCATGACTGATAAAATCACTGGTCAATGGTGACTACACCCAATCTCTAACCCCTCTCCCTTCCCTGGAGGTTGGGGGTTAAGGCTGAAAGTTTCTATCTAAAAATCACATGATTGGTTCCCCTGGCCACCAGCCCCTGATCCAACACTCTCTGGAGATCCAACAAGAGTCATCTCATTAGTATAAATTCGGATATGGCAGAAAGCGTTTATTATTAATAACAGATGTTCCTCTCACCCTTATCACTCAGGAAATTAGGAGCGTTTTAAGACCTCTATGCTGGGAGCTAGAGACGAAGGATAGATAGATAGATAGATAGATAGATAGATAGATAGATAGATAGATATCACAATCTCCTACCCTTAAGGTGATCTACAGCCATTTACATGAGTAGCTGCACACTGAAGAAGAGAGATTACCCAAATAATGAGAGGACTCTTGGACACAGGGTCCGAGTTAACATTGATACCCGGAGACCCAAAGTGGCATCATGTTCACCCACTGGCATAAGGATATAAAGGGGCAAGGCACTAAATATATCCCTGACCCGGGTTTAGGTCCCAGCGGGTCTATTAAGTCCATGGACCTACATAGCATTCATTTCCTCAGTCCCCAAATGCACAACTAGTGTAAACACACCTTGAAGTTGACACAACTGACAGGGAGTGCTTGGCTTATAAAACAAGAGCTATCATAGCTGGAAAGACCATGCGAAGGCCTCTGAAATTGTTCCACAGTCTAAGCCAAAATAGGAAATTAAAAATAACATTATGTCTCAGGGAGAACGGCAGAAATAGTGAAGTCCTTAGACCTAAGAGATGTAGGAATGGCGATCCTCATTATAACAGCATTGGATCCGTAAGTCTGGCCCCTATAGAGAAGAGGATGGGTCCTAGAGGATAGTGGGTGACAGCAAACTCAAAAAGTAGAAGCCCCAGTTGCAGCTGCTCTGCTAGATATGTTATCTCTACGAGAGCAGATTAACACAACCTCAGATATACGCTACGCAGCTATTGATCTGGCAAATAAATTCTTTTCCATCCCTATCGAAAATGAGGATCAGAAATAGTTGCACTCACTTGAACAGATAGCAGTGTATATTTGCAGTCTTGCCCTGGGGCTTTGTGGAGGAGACAGAACACAGGACATCAAATGATCATGCGGCCAGAACTGTCCATCATGATCTGAGTCCTGTCAGACTCACCAGGTCATAAAATTGGATGGGCCCAGCAGCAATCCATCTTAAATTGGAAGTGATACAGCCAGAAGTGAGCCCAAGCCATTCTGCAGCATGCGAACAAGCTATGGAAGGAGGTAGGGCAGACCCACGTTCCATCTACCACCGTTTTTGCCCCACACTTCGTCCTCACCTTTGTCTTCAAGACCTACGGCCTCATGCGTGAGGCCTCATGACCCACTAATCGATTAGGAACAGCCTCCCAAGTTTGGTTTATGGGTAGGTCAATTTGGTACAGGAATGAAGGCCAAAAATGAGCAGTGACAGCAATGGCATCACTCAGGTTTCCCCCGTAGACAATAATGAGTGGAAATCCTCTCGATGGGCAGAGCTTTGGGCAACTGACCGGATCATCCAATTTGTGTCAAAAGACCAAGGTGGAGTATAAGCGGACTCATGGACTGTGGCAGGTGGCTTGGCTGGTTAGCCAAGGCCTGAAAGGAGAATGGTAAGAACACAGGAACAAGGAGTTCAAGAGAGGAGAGATGTGGCTAGCGTGAACCACAAGATCACAATCTTCCAGGCTTACACTGCAGCTCACTGTCCCTCTGCACGAAGTGCTCCGTGTCCTTCGTGCTCTGGGGTGAACCCAAGAACACAGCCTAGTTAATCTCCAGCTCAGCATCCATCCCTGGGGGGAACCAACCTACCAAAAATACTTAAAACAGTGAAATTAGAACTTTGTCTCTGCTGTGTCCTTGGCGTTCTGCCTGGTACATATTAGGTCCTTAATAAACCCATGTTGAATAAATTATTGAACCTCGAGGAGGCTGATTTGACAAGACCCATGACAGAATGATTTCTGAGTTCTGTATCCAAATGTAAATTCTTGTTTTCTTGGCTCTAATGCAAGTTCCAGCAGCCTGAGTGGGACCTAAAATGGTTAAGAGTAAGAGGATCATTCTTGCTATATCTTGTCCGGTTCAAATGGTCACAACTTCAAACACACACACACACACACACTCAAACAGACATACCAAAAGACTACTCTCTGCATCTTGGACAGCCAGATTACATATTAATAATTTATAAAATCCTTAATAACACAACAATATCATTATAAAAGAATAGTTATTAAACTTCTTGGTAAATTGTCTTAGAGGAAAATAGCATTTTATAGATAATTAGGTTTTATTACCAAAAAAAGTCATTGGGTTGTTCTTCAGTATTCCTGGTTTAAAATTTCTTCATGGATTCACAAATGCAATGTATCGGTACAGTTGAAAATGTATTACACATTGTAAAAAAATCCAAATATTCAACATAATAAAAATATAAATTTAGAAAACAAATGTAGTGTTAGTTGGAGCCCAGACACCCAAGAGAAAACCGGAAGGGGCCTGAGAAATGTTTTTGGTTAGGTGAGATGTTAGGTCAATAAGGGTACCTGATCTCAAGCCAGGCAAAGTGGGGACAAAGGGGAGGCCCAAACTTTACCTGCACGATGACCACTCGTATACCTAATCCTGAATTGTACCCCACATCTTTAAAATGAAATAAATATGGGAGGCCGAGGCAAGTGGGTTGTCTGATCCCACGGGTTCAAGACCAGCCCGGGCAACTTGGCAAGACCTCGTCTCTACAATACATCAAAAAAATTAGCCAGGTGTGGTAGTGTGCACCTGTAGTTCCAGCTACTTGGAAGGCTGAGGTGGAAGGATCACCAGAGGCCAGTAGGTCAACGCTGGGGTGGCTGTGAGTGGGCCACTGCACTCCTGCCTGGGCAACAGAGTGAGACTCCAACTCAAAATAAAATAAAATAAAATAAAATAAAATAAATAAAAGAGATGTTAGGCATACTCGCTTCTGCTATGGTTGGCATATGTCCCCCAGAGATCACGTGTTGGAAGCTAAACCCCATTTCAACAGTGTGGAGAAGTGGAACCTTTAAGAGATTAACATAGCCCTCGCGGATGAATGGCATTATTTCAGGGGTGGGTTAATTGTGACAGGGGTGGGCTCCTGATAAAAGGGTGTGCTCACCCCCTTTCTCTCTCTCAATCATGTGCTCTCTTGCCCATAAGATACTTTCCTTCATGTTGCACGTTAGCAAGAAGGCCCTCTCCAGCCTGGGCAACGTGGTCGCCCCTTGATCTTGGACTTTCTAGCCTCTAGACTCATGAGTCAAGTACATCTCCATCATTATAAATTACCCAACATAAAACAGACTAAGACTAAAAGTTGGCACTGAGAGGTAGGGCTGTTGTCACAACAAACACCTGAACATGTGTAAGTGGTTTTGAATCTGGCTAGTGGGTAGAGGCTGGAAGAATCTGGACAACCAGTCTAGAAAAAGCCTAGCACTCTGTAAATGGACCATTAAGGGCAAGTCTGAGGAGGAGCAGAAGAAAAGAGTGTACAGCAGGCTTAAATGTTCTTAGGGGTTCCTTAAATGGTCGTAATCAGAATATTGGTAGAAATATAGATAGTAAAGGCCATTCTAATACAGTCTCAGACAGAAATGAAGACGGTGTTGGAAACTAGAGTTAAGGTCATCCTTGTGATGAAGCTGCAAAGTCCTTGTCTGTGTCCTAGGACTTGACAGAAGGCAAGACTTAAGTGTGATATCTGGTGGAAAAAGTATCTAAGCAGCAAAGTGTTCAAGGTGCTGCATGGCTTCCGTCAGCACGGAATTTATCATTTAAAGGGCTTCTTGCTGGGCACAGTGACTCATACCTGTCATCCTAGTACTTTGGGAGGCAGAGGTGAGAGGATTGCTTCAGTCCAGGGGTTCGAGACCTTGCTGGGCAACTTGGTAAAACTTTGCCTCTACAATGAATCAAAAAATCAGCCTGGCATGGTGGCGCATACTTGTGGTTCCAGCTACTTGGAAGGCTGAGGCAGAAGGATTGCCTGAGCCCAGTGGGCCAAGGCTGCTGTAGCGGTGAGCAAGCCACTACACTCCAGGTTGGGTGACCGAGTGAGACTCTAACTCAAAAAAAAGAGGGGGGCGGATCAGAATAAAAATATCTGGGAAACTCTTGGCTTTGCCGTGTAAAGAATAAAAAAGCATGTTTGGGAAATAATATTAAGGGTGTGGCCAAGTAATTGTTTGCTAAAGAGCTTAATATGGATAGAAGGAAGAAAAGTTCTATTCATGGAGACAATGAGAGCATGACTTTGAAGGCAGTTCAGAGATCTCTGAGGCACACTAGGCTCACAGGACTTCAGCACTCACTGCCCGGCACTGCCTCAGGACTCTGCTCCCCACATTCCAGCACAGCCCCCCTCACCTGCCCCAGCCACAGTTCAGATGGGCTCAGCTGTGGCTTGACTTGCTGCTCTGAGAGGGTCAACCCTAAACCTTGGCAGCATCCAGGTGGTAGTGAGTCTGCAGGAATGCAATTGTGGGGCCGTGATGGCCTCCGCCCAGATGTCAAAAGTTGTTTTGACCAACGGGAGCCCCAGGCCAAGGCTTGCCACAGGGCAGAGCCACCCAGTGGGTCCCCACTAGGGCAATGCCTAGTGGAACCATGGAAGTGGGGTCGCCTCCAACACCCTAGAACTGTAGAGCTACCAGCATGCAACTCCAGCCTGGCAAAGCTGCAGGCACAAGACTTCATCCCTGAGAACACCTGGGTGGAATGAGCCTGGTAAGACACAAGGATGGGGGGCTACCTGAGGCCTTGGGAGCCCAACACACACCCCTATATGACAGAATGTGAGCCATGAAGTCAAAAGAGGTTATTCTCCAGTTTTAAGTCTTGACGTTGTTTTCCCTGTTGGGTTTTGCACTTACTTGAGACCCTTCCTTCTTTTCTATTTCTTGCTTTTTGCCGGTGATATCCATTTAGACATATGGCTTTATGCAATATTGATTAAGCTACTGAAATCCTTGATAAACTGAGAATATTATAAGAAATTAAGTTAATTATAACAGAGGAAATAGATATAAATGTTTCTTCATTGCTTTCTCCTTGCTACGTGTTCAGTGGGTTACATTTAACACGAATAAATGTTCATATGTCTGATGCTATAAAAAATGTGGGACAATGACTAGGAGAAAGAAAAAAAAACACTCAAAGCCTCAGACTTTATTCTCAGGGTCAAGGTCGGATCTTGCTTGGAGGCATTGTAGTGAGTGGGAAGAACACTGGGATGTGAGTCAGAAGTTCTGGGTTCTGGTCTTACGAATGCAACTGACTCATGGGTATGAATTTGGGCAATCAAGCCTGGTAGACCCAGATTTGAATCCCGGCTTTGCCGTTTCCTAGGTGCGTGATTTAAGGCAAATCACAAGGCCTCTCTGAGCCCCAGCATCCTCGTATGTAAAATAAAAATAATTATTCTAACTTTCTAGTGCTATTGTGCGTATTGAATGAAGTATATTTGTCTAAATAGATGTTTGGTTCTCTGCCTCCCAGCTACTTTCTCCCTGAGAGATCTCCATTTTAACATTCTATGAGTCTAATTAAAATTGGGACACTACAGTATATTATTCACATCCCCCCTGTTTCTCTGTAATATTTTTGTAAAGCACTTGTCATTATAGCTTGGTAATATTTTTCTATTACTTGGAAATCTCATTTTCAATGAAATATTTGCTGAAGACCCATTTATGGTTCCTAATTAGGCATGACTGATGGGTATCCCTGAGACCACCATTTAGTAATTGCAAAATAGATATCATAAAAATACATAAAGTGGAAGAACACTGCCTGATAGCAGACAGATTCTCCTCATTCCTCCACCTAGCAGTTTCATTAGATTTGGGGAATTCTCTGAGGTCAAAAAGAAATTAGATGTGTGAACAAGAAACTTGACATTTTATTTCTAAATAATCCATCTGTGGAATCTGAATTTGACATGAAGTCTTGTTCAATTAAAGAAAGAAACAAGTTAAATATAGTATTTTTCAAATAATAAAAGGTGTTGGTGAATATACAGTATTCTGGGTCTATTAAAAATTGCAAAAGAGAAATAAAATAAAATATATGCTTAACTGCTTTAACTCTTTTAATTTTGTTTCCTGAGGCCATATATCATCTGGCTTGGTGATGGATGATATCATTTAAATTCAATTCTCAAAAAAAATTAGCCCATTAGGTTGCAAACAAAATTGTCATATTTTCCACTGACAAAAAGAAAAGGTAGGAGATGAATAATTTAGTAGTCTGGCATCCCCTCTTAGGGATCTGGCAGTCTTTCTAAAGTAACAAGCTGTGTGGTGCAGTCAGCCCTATTTACCAGCAGTGTGATCTCAGACAAATAACTCAACCTCTCTGGGTCTCATTCTCCTCTTCATCTACAAAGTGGGAGTGAAAAAAAAAAAAAAAAAGATTCTCCCAGGGTTGTTTTAAATACCAGATTAAGACAGCAACCTTGAAAGGGCATTGTAACACAAATTGGCATCATTAATAATGGCTCATAATGAAAATAAAATCCTGGCATCTTTTTTTTTTTTTTCTTTGTATTTCACTTCCCCACAACTCTACATCTAGAATATTGTTATTTCTTCCCTTCTCAATGTGTAGTGAAAAGTATGAATTTTGGGAAACAATCACATTCCTCTAGATTTTAGCTCCAAATGTAAAGCATTAATATGGATCCAGCCAAGCAAATCAACACACTTTTGGGGACCCACTCTTAAGAGAGAGGGAATGCCCAGGCATGTCAAATTCCGGTATGTTATGAAATGGAATCGCATTAAGCAAAGCCGGTCTTCAGTAAAGAGGGTGCTGAACATTGGAGTCATCCTTTTAAAAGAGCTTCACTCCTAACTCCTTTTTTTCTAACCTCATGTGCTGGATACCTTCCTTTGGCTTCTACAGAGCCATCTCCTTGCCTTGCCGTCTTGTGTTCTGCCCTCTGGAGGCTGATCTATCTGCCCACATCAGCTGACCCACCTGCCATGGTTGAGTGCAGTCTATGAGCTTCACAGGAGACAGGAGGCAGGAAAGAGGGTGAAGATGAGGTACGTGCTTAGCCCCTCCCATAGGCTGACTGTGTTCCTCCGCTGAAGATCACTGCTCCTTCTCTGTTGCTGTTCTGGAGCTTGGTCCTTCCTTCATCCTTGCCGGCCTAGTACATTCATGGTGTCTGGGCACTGTATTTCTCTTGATGGTCTTCCTATACCCTGCCAACTTTGTAGACAGTCTCTTAGGTAAATTCTCCTCAAATTGCTCAGTTTGCATGTCCCTCTACTTACTTTCAAGACCCTGAAGTGTACACCTCTTGATCCCCAACCTTCACCCACCTCTACTTACCACCCACCCATCTACTTCCAACTTTAGGTCCTTATAGGAGAGGACGTATTCTCCATGGGGAAGCCATTTTATATGACAAGAGCCACCTTGGGTTAACCTCCAGCTGATTTGCGAGTGACCTACAATCCAAGTCAAACACCAACCGATCAGGACTGCCATGTTTCAACCCCTCATTTACATGTGAGACCTCAACCAATCAGAACTGCTATGTTTCAATCCCTCATTTACATGGCAGGAACTCAACCAATCAGAACTGCCATGCTGCAATCCATCATTTGCATGGCAGGAACTGAAAAGAGGCCAGCTTCCAGATAAAAACAACCCCAACCTGTTGTCTCAGTGTAACCAGCTCTGTCACCACTGTCCTGCCTGCTTCCTTGCAGTACATTCAGTAAACCTGTCCTATACTCTAGTCTGACTTGGGTGAATTCTTTCACCACCCGTGACTCTGGCTGACTGGTCACTACCCCACAACACTCCACTCTGGTAGGGTCTCCAGCTGGCCTTAGGAGTTAAACTAACATAAGATACCTTAACAGAAGCAAAGCATACAAGTTTCTTGGGTTTTTTCCATGTACATGAGAGTCTTCACCAAAAAAATGACCCAATGAAGCAGTTAGATTTTTTTTTTTTTTTTTTTTGAGTTGGAGTCTCACTCAGTAGCCCAGACTGGAGTGCAGTGACCGCTCCCGGCCACCGCAGCCTCGACCTGCTGGGCTCCGGCGATCCTTCCGCCTCAGCCTTCTGAGTAGCCAGAACTACAGGCGCGCGCTACCACGCCCAGCTAATTTTTTTGATTTATTGTAGAGATGAGGTTTCGCCTGCCCAGGCGGGTCTCGAACCCATGGGCTCAGGCAATCCACTCACCTCAGCCTCCCAAGGCGCTGGATTACAGGCTGA
>CAUYQG010228174.1:0-14120 GCA_963574415.1 Tarsius wallacei | reverse complement strand
GGATGGGATTCTTTTCCCAAAGGCTCGAGGTTTCCTGGGGAGACAGACAAATGTTGGACATTATAGTCCAGAACATGCCTGGCCGTGTATGGGGTACAGGGTGGAGGGACCATGATCATGGCTTTGAGGTATAACACTTCTACCAGATTGTTATTCTCTTTTAATTTTTAAGAAACATTCAGGCTCTGTCAACCAGGCTGGAGTGCAGTGGTGCCATCATAGCTAACTGCAACCTCAAATTCCTGGGCTCAAGGGATCCTCCTGCCTCAGCCTTCCAAGTAGATGAGACTACAGGCACGTATCACCACTCTTGGCTAATGTTTTATTTTTGTAGAGGCAAGGACTCGCTATGTTGCCCGGGTTGGACTTGAACTCCTAGGCTCAAGCGATCCTCCTACCTAGGTTTCCCAAAGTGTGGGATTATAGGTGTGAGCCACCTTGCTTGGACCCAGAATATTAATTCTGACATTAATAGACATTTGGGGCTGGCTCATCAGTGTGAATATTGCCTATATCTGTACACTGGAAATACTTTGAGGGCATTTATGCATTCATTCATTCATTTATTCAACACAAAAATTTGCTGAGAAGCTTCCATGGGCTAGGCAGTTTTCTGGGTACTGGGGATATGGCAGGATTTTTTTTTTTTTTTTTTTTTGAGTCTTACTCTGTTGCTCAGGCTGGAGTGCAGTGGCACACTCACAGCCACCGCAGCCTAGACCTGCTGAGCTCAGGTGATCCTTCCACCTCAGCCTTCCAAGTAGCTGGAACTACAGGTGCTCGCTACCACGCCTGGCTAATTTTTTATTTATTGTAGAGACAAGGTCTCATCAAGTTGCCTGGCTGGTCTCGAACCTCTGAGCTCAGGCAATCCTCTTGCCTTGGCCTTCCAAAGGGCTAGGATTACAGGCTTGAGCTACTGTACCCAGTCTGATACGGCAGGATTTAATGAGCTTATATTCCAGTCTGGGGGAATCAGATAAACGACTCAATATGTGAACTCCATAATGTGTTTCATGGAATCTAAGATGCCATCGATTAGAAAGTGTACTATTATTTTATGCACACGAAAGAAAAATAGCTGTGAATTAAACTATAACCTGTCATCTAGTATAAATTGCATCTTGATTTCAGAGATGATAAAATGTGAAAATAATGTGGGCTCTACAATCTATGAGATAAAGCAAAACATTAGGTGATAACAAGTGCTGTGAAGAAAAAAACAGAGAAAGGGGCTGGAGGGGACAGTGTGGAGAGGGTCATGGGATTCCGAGAAGGGTGGAAGGAAGACCTCACTGAGAAGGTGACGTCTAAGTGACATCCAGAAGGAGGCCAGGAAGCAAATCTTGCCCACGGAGTCTGGAAATTCCAGCCAAAGGGTATGGCAAGTACAAAGATCTTGAGGGGGACCAATTCAGGGAACAAAGGGAGGCTGCACCAAGAGTTCTGGAGATCAAATCCCCGAGATAAGAAGGAGCCTCAGAGGCCAGGCAAAGGGCCCAGGTACTGGCTGTACCAGGAGACAGAAGCCATCCTGAGGTTTTAGCAGAATGGCAGGCACTGATTTACATGTAAATAGGATCATTGGGGGAGAGAGGAAGGGAGAAAGGACAGAGGGGCAGGTGAAGCGGAGATGGTGGCAGTCATCCAGGTGAGATATCGTGGCTTGGGTCAGGGAAGTGATGAAGAGTGGTTGGAGTCTGGGGATGTTTGGAAGGTGAAGCTGAGAGGAGTCAAGGATGGCTCCAGGGTGTCTGGCCTGAACAATGAAGAATGAGGTTGCCATCAGCTGAGACAGCAAAGACACAGGATGAAAGCTCAGGGGTCCTCTTGTGGTCATGTTAGTTTGAAATGCCTACTCTGGGGGACTTGGGGGACCAGGGTCTCGCTCTGTCACCCAGGCTGGAGTACAGTGGTGCAATCATGGCTCACTGCAGCCTCGAACTCTTGGGCTCAAGCGCTCCTCCTGCCTTGGACTCCCAAAGTGCTAGGATTACAGGTGAGCGCCACCACGCCCAGCAGAGATGTCTACATGAAGTGTAAGAGAGATACAGAATATGCAGCAGAGACAAGAGATCAGAGAAGAGTGGAGAGTCCCTGGCTGGAGCCAGACGCTTGGAATAGTGTATGCAGCAGGGAGATAAAATGAGATCACCAAGGAAGTGATGTGAAAAGGGGAGGAGCAGGGACCCAGTCTTAGGGCCCTCCACCATACAGAGGTCAGGGAGAAATGGCAGAGGAGACGGAGAAGAAAGCCAGTGAAAGGTAAGCCAGCGATGTGGAAGAACACTAGGAGAGCGAGGTGTGTGGAAAGCCACGCAAGGGCCAGGGATGCTGAAGGAGGTGCGGTGAGTGACTATGTCACATGCAGATGACCAGGAGAGAGAGGATGGAGCAGTGGTTGCTGAGGCTGGTAACCAGGAGCTCACTGATGACCACGAGGAGTACATCTTTGGTAGAATGATGAGGGCAAAGCCTGCTTGGACTAGGTTACAGAGAGAATGAGAACACCTCTTCTGAGTTTTGCTATACAGAAAAGGAAAGAGTGGGTATGGTGGCTCATGCCTATAGTCTCAGCATTTGGATATGGAAGAGGGAGGATCACTTGAGGCCAAGAGTTTAAACCAGCCCGGGAAACATAGCGAGAGCTCATCTATTCAGAACATTAAAAAATTAGCTGGGTGTAGTGGTGTGTTCCTGTAGTCCCAGCTACCAAGGAGGCTAAGGAGGGAGGGTTGCTTGAGCCCAGGAGTTAGAGGGTCCCTGCTCCTCCCCTTTTCACGTCACTTCCTTGGTGATCTCATTTTATTTCCCCACTGCAAACACTATTCCAAGTGTCTGGCTCCAGCCAGGGACTCTCCATTCTTCTCTGATCTGAGCTGTGATAGTGCCATTGTACTCCAGATTGAGCAACAGAGTGAGACCCCGAAAGACACAATGTAGGAGCTGGAGGTGGAAATGGGGTAAAATAAAGTTTTAGTTTCGTTTAGTTTAGTTTTGAGCATGGAAGAAATGATAGCACACTGGTATGTAAACAGGCTATATCCAGTTGAGGAGGGAAAACTGAAGACAAAGGAGAGAGTGGAATGGATGTTGGACAGGTGTCCTCCAGAGGGGGTGGGGGCAGGCCTCAGGAAGGACTGTGAAGGGTCTGCCCTCAGGACCTGGAGACGGGGCAGAACCCACGAGAACAGCTGGGTATGGGGTAAGAGCTCTCTTCTGAGTCCCCCATTCTCCCTCGGAGAGAGAAGCAGCATGAATGAGTCACTGTGATGAGTGGGTGAGAAAAAAAGTCTAGAGATACAGTCACATCGCTGGGCAGCAATTTCCAAATGACACCATACAGCAAGTCGTGTGCATTTTCTTATAGTTGCATAGGTGGAGAGGAGGAAGTTCATTGACAGGGCTGGGGTTTACCAAGTGAGATTGGTGAAGTAAGAGAGGGGCCACGGAGCTGTCGTCATGGCTAATTGTGGGATATGGGACTTGGGAAGGGGCTGCTTGACAGTATCTGTACCATGTGGCACTGAGCTCAACAGTTGAGTAGTGGGCGACTAGGGCCCCCGCGACACCATGCCAGGTGGACTGTTGCCTGTGATATTGGGGTAAGACAGGCTGTATATCCCTACCCCTACCCCCAGCCCCATAATCCAGGTCTGGGGACATGAGAGACACAGCAACCCCCTGAGAGGTGGCCTAGTGCAATGGCTACACACAGGAAAGCTGGAATCTATGATCAAATCCAGGCTTCACCACCTTCTCACTGGATGAGCTGGGCAGGTAACTTAGCCTTTCTGGGCCTTGATCCCTTACCTTCCTGGAGCCATCGTGAGGATTAAATGAGAAATGGCATGCAAAGGCTTTAGCCCAATGGTAGACACACAGACACACTCAGTATGGATCCTGTGGTTGCCTGCTGAGAACAGACTGGGGATTCCACACACCCAGCAATCAGGAAGCCTCTGTGTGGGAGCAGACAAGCCCTTTCTCCTCCTGCCTCCCTTCCTCTTCTCCTCCAGTCACCAAAACACGACAGCCTGCCACTCCATGTCCCCACCACACTTGGGAAAGGAGGTTTCCCATTGGCCACAGGCGGAGACAAGCCACAGTGAGATGGGCGCTTTGGCTGCTGCCATGGCAACCAGCAATGACCAGATTTCAATTAGGAAGCAGGAATAAAAGGCACCCAATTAGGAGAAGAAAACAGGATCGAGCCTCTTCTCATTCAGGAATGCCCGGGGCTGAGGAAATGCTTCACTGGAGGAGCACGGGTTAGAAACGCTTTCTGTTCAGCCGTTCAGTGTCCACTATGCTGCCAACTCCTCCAAGTCACCATCCCCACCTTGGAGGAGCCCTGTGCTGGCAAAGAGACAACACAGAAAGGCTGGCGTGTACAGACTTCAGGGTGGATCTGACTGGGTTCAAATACAGCTTCTGCCACTTCCTGACTGTGTGACCTTTCATTTCTTTGTGCCTCAGTTTCTCCACTGGCACATAGTGTCTACTTTATAAGACTGAGGTGAGGATCAATAGAGCTAATGAAGTCCAGGCTTGGTGGTTCACACCTGTAATCCCAGCACTTTGTGAGGCCAAGGTGGGAGGACGGCTTGAGCCCAGGAGTTCGAGATCAGCCTGGGCAACATAGCAAAATCTCGTCTCTATAAAAAATTAAAAATCAGCCGGGTGTGGTGGTGCATGCCTGTAGTCCCAGCTACTCAGGATGTTGAGGCGGAAGGGTCACCTGAGCCAAGGAGGCTGAAGCTGCTGTGAGCCGTGATCGTTTTTATTGTGCCACTGCACTCCAGCCTGAGTGAGTGAGACCTGACTCAAAAAAAAAAAGAGCAAATTAATATAAAAAACTTAGCTTAGTGTTTGCCACACACATTGCATCCTACTGACATGAGCTACTGCATTATTGTCAATAATGACAACATAATGGTAATGATGCTCTAACATACACCAGCTAAGGAGGAAAGTGAAGGGGAGTGATGTCCAGGGAGCACACAGTGTGTGTAGATACTTCATTGCTTTATATCCTTGCTGCACAAAATGTGATCCAAGACCAGTAGCACTGGCATTCCCTGACAGCTTGTTAGAAATACTGAAGCTAGCTGGGCATGGTGGCTCACACGTGTAATCCCAGCACGAGGTGGAGGCGAGAGGATTGCCTGAGCCCACGGATTTGAGACCAGCCTGGGCAACTTGGTGAGATCTCATCTCTACAGTAAATCAAAAAATTAGCTGGGTGTGGTGGCACACGCCTGTAGTTTCAGCTACTTGGAAGGTTGAGTGGAAGGATCACCTGAGCCCAACAGGTCAAGGTTGTGGTGGCTGTAAGCGTGCCACTGCACTCAAGCCTGAGCGACAGAGTGAGACTCCAATTAAAAAAAAAAAAAATTATAGAAGCTAACTGCCTGTAATCCCAGCACTATGGGAGGCAGAGGCGAGAGGACTGCCTGAGCCCACGGGTTTGAGACCAGCCTGGGCAACATGGGAAGACCTCGTGTCTACAATAAATAAAAAAATTAGCCAGGCATGGTGGCATACATCTATAGTTCCAGCTACTAGGAAGGCTGAGGTGGAAGGATGGCCTGAGTCCAGGAGGTCGAGTGCCACTGCACTCCAGCCTGAATGACAGAATGAGACTCTGATTCGAAAAAAAAAAACAAAAAAAAAAAACACAAAAAAAGAAAGAAAGAAATACAGACGCTCAGGCCCCACCCTAGACTTGTGGAACCCAAATCTGCATTTTAGTCACAGCTCCAAGTAGCTCATGTGCATGTTAAGGTTTGAGAAGTGCTGCTCTGCACCTTGTTTAATCCCCAGAGACTCATCTTTGAGGTGGGCAGTGGGTCGGATTTCACACATAAGGAGACTGAGACAGGAGAACTGAATATGCTTGGGTGACACAGCTGGGAAGGGCAGGCCTGATGACTGGGCCTTGGTGGCTCCACTACTCCATTAACAGAAAAGGGTTTTACAGCACAAGCCGATCCAGGCAAGGATGGAAAACAAAGAGGTTCCCACTCCAGGCAAGGTCTGTGGTTCACGCCAGGAGAGAAGTGACCAGCCCACCAGGGCGGCAGTGACTGCCTCTCCAGCTCCCAGACATGGAGGTCAGGGGCAGGCTCAGAGAGACGTGCACATCTGTGCCTCTCTTCTGCTTGTGCCTCGTTGTTTCTACCACAACCCTCATCACAGTTTACATGTTGGCCATCATGGTCAGCACCTTGTCTATTTGGTTCCCAGTCCCCAACACTAGAGTAGCCACATCTCAGGCTTCCAGTAAGAGATCTGAGTGTCAGTCAAGTTACCTTCTAGGTGTAATGCCTACGTTTGTGCTCCTTCATGCCCACAATTATCATTAAAATACTCTAATATCTATGGTAAGGCACGGTGGCTCACATCTGTAATCCCAGTACTTTGGAAGGCCGAAGGAGGAGGATTGCTTGAGCCCAGGAGTTCCAGACCAATCTAGGACACAGCAAGACCCCATCTCTACAAAAGTTTTTAAAAAAAATTAGCTGGACATGGTGGTACACACCTGTAGTCCCAGCTACTCAGGAGGCTGAGATGGAAGGATCACCAGAGCCCAGGTGGATGAGGCTGCAGTGAGCCATGATCGTGACACTGCACTACAGCCTGGGACAGAGTGAGAACTAACTCAAAAAAAAAAAAAACAAAAAACAAAACTCTAACATCTAAACAGCATGAGGGTTAACAAAGCCCTTTACTTCTGTTAACTGATTTGTATGTCATAAGCCCTGAGTTAGCTATACATCCCCCTTTTATAAATGCAAAAGCTGAGCCACCTCTGTTGGGTCTGACTGTCTCTGAGGGTTTGGTTTTCTCAGGACACAAATGTATTAAGGACTATTTCCTCTCCAATCCCAACTCCTGCCAGAATGGCGAGGAGGAGGAAGTCAGAGGAGCTCTGGTCCAGGGAGGGGGCAGCCCCACTCAACAAGAATCTACTGTGTGTCAGGTTCCCGTCTCACCTAAGCCTTACAGTGGGATGAGGGAGGCATCGTCATTCACGTTTTATGGATGAGAAAAGTGAAGATCAAAGATGTTAAGTAACTTGCCTGTGGTCACCCAGCTATAAAGCACATGGTAAAGGCGGGACTTGAAGGCCTATCTGTTTTCACTACCCTGTGCTTCTTGTCTAATCTGAAATGCTGGACAGTCAAGCTGTGTACAATCTGTGGCTAGCATCTTCTCAGTTCTGGCAGTTTTAAAAAGTACTCTCAGGTGTGTTACTCTTCCTCCCCTTCCCTCCCCTTCACACGACCACAACATGCATCTCCTTCAAGTCTTCTCCCCTAAGCTCAGGGTGGGCCAATCCCTAGAAGGATGGAAGGCCAGATGGACAGACAGACAGGGCCCTTACCAGGCACTCCTCTGGATGGCTCCTGTCGGTGGTACAGACATCGACTCTTAAGGTCTTCTGGTGAAGGGCTGGATAGGACATGGACACCCAGAATACCTCATTGAACACGAGAGTGTCTGAGGCGTCCAGGGGCCGGGTCCGGAACAGGCAGGTGGTGCTTTCTGAGCAAGGAAGGACAGCCACGCGGATGTTCCTGGAGCGAGACAGAACCGCAGGGGAGCTTGGGTCAGCCCAGGTCTGGGGCTGATGTGTTGGGCTAAACAGCTGCTGAGATCCCAAGAACACAGTGGATCAGAGTTTGTAGAATTGAGTAATCAGGCCCCTCATACTTTGGAAGGCAAAATGCTACCACCCCTGCAGAGGGGAATCTGACAATTCTAACAAAATTCCGGGTGCATCCATCCTTTGGCTCAGGCCCCTCACTCGTGGACATTAACCCACAGATAGCCTGGCACAAGTACCAGTGAGATACAGAGAAGGTCATTCATTCTGGCACTACCTGTATGAACAAAAGGCTAAAAACATCTCCAGCATCCCATCTTGTTCTCCTTCTGTTGGGTCTGCTTCTTCCCCTCCTCTTTCCTTCTTCCCACATGTCCCTTCCCCAGAGGCTGGATGAGTACACACCATAGACATACAAGTTCCTGCTGCCACCATCAAGGCCTTACAGGAGGAATCTCACAGGCAGAGGAGTGCAATAAAGCACAAATCTATGGCCACGCTCGGTGGCTCAGCTTGTAATCCCAGCACTTTGGGAGGCCGAGGTGAGTGGATTGCCTGAGCCTGCGGGTTTGAGACCAGTCCAGGCAACTTGACAAGACCTTGTCTCTACAATAAATCAAAAAAATTAGCCAAGCACACGTCTGTAGTTCCGGCTTCTTAGAAGGCTGAGGCAGGATCGCCGGCACTCAGCAGGTCAACGCTGGGATGGCCATGAGTGTGCCACTGCACACCAGCCTGGGCGACAGACTGAGACTCCAACTCAAAAAAAAAAAGCACAAATCTAGCCAGGCATGCTGGTTCCCGCCTGTAATCCCAGCACTTTGGGAGGCTAAGATGGGAGGATCACAGGAGGCCTAGATCAGCCTGCACTTTGTAGCAAGACCTGGTCTCTACAAAAAATTAAAAAAATCAGCTGGGCATGGTAGTGTGCACCTGTAGTCCCAGCTACTCGAAAGGCGGAGGCAGGAGGATTGCTTAAGCTCAGGAGTTCAAGGCTGCAGTGAGTTATGATCACACCACTGCACTCCAGCCTGGGTGACAGAATGAGGCTCTGTTAAAAAAAAATACCTCAAACCATAAAACAACAAAAAGGCATAAACCTGTCTACCATGGAAAGAGTCTACACACAGACAATGCAGGTGTCCACTGTCCTGTCAGCCTTAAGGTAACACACAGCCACTCCCTTCCAAGATAAGCACAGTAACTGGCATTGATCCTTGAAAATGGAGAGTATCTCTCCGCATGAAATACTTGAGTGTAGAGTAGATAAAATAGACTGTGACCATTCTTCTCCATGCAGCTCAAAGTCCAGGAGGACAAGGTCTGTGAAGGATTTGCTCACCGCCCACTCTGGGCTGGCATGCGGCAGTGCTCAGGACGTGCTGGGGAAGGAATTCAGACCGTCTACTGGAGTGCTTCCCTCTACAGCTGGCATGCTTGCCACCATGCCTATGTCCACATGCACAGGACTGACATCAGCCCTGTGGTCATATGCATTAAAAACCCACAGCAGGGAAGCAAGGCCCATAGCCGGATCAGAACAGAATTAGGGAAGTGCCCCAGAGAGGACCGTAGAGGGCGAGAGGATAACCCGCAGCCATCCAACTGCACACTTACACTTTCTGGTCTCGCTGCAGCAACAGAGCAGAAAGGTTGCTCAGCTGGATGATGAAGATTGCAAATTGCTTATTCTTCTCATCATACCTGAAATGAAAAGGGGCATTTGGAGCACCCATTAGTCACACACTGATCTCCCACACTCCTTCTCTGCTAATAATCACAGGACCGGGCTGCTGGCTGCTCTGGGGACTGTGGGGAGCCAGTGAGCACAGTGCTTTGCTGCCGTGCAGGGAGGTAGGTCCAGAGCTGTTAGTTGCCTAAATTTTTAAAGGAAGGCAGAAGTCTGGGTGAAATTTTTTGATATCAAAACATTGGCAATTTATTCCTATTTTTAAAAAAATTGAGGCTGGGCACGATGGCTTGTGCCTATAATCCCAGCACTTTGGGATTACAAAGCAGAAGGATTGCTTGAGCCCTGGGCAACATAATGAGACCCTGTCTCTACAAAAAAATATAAAAATTAGCTGGGCGTGGCACTCGTCTGTAGTTACAGCTACTCAGGAGGCTGAGGTGGGAGGATCGCTTGAGCCCAGGAGGTTGAGGCTGTAGTGAGCTGGGATTACACCCCTGTAGCCCAGACCTTGTCTCAAGAAAAACAAACAAAAATTAAGGTCATCTCCTAGTAAGAGGAAACAACAATGTGTGTGTCAACCAACTCGGGCTACGGCTCCCCGTGGTCAACTTCAGTCTTGATTGTTGATACGTGCATAGGATGGAAAGGCAAAAGTGATAGCGACAAATGAACACAGCCAGAGGCAGGAGGTCTCCATCCTGGTCCTGGCTCAGCTACGTGCCAGCTCAGGAGTTGAGGCAAGTCACAAGGTCTTTCAAACCCCATTTTTTGCATCTGTAAAATGGGGAGCCGGAAGGTGGGGAAAGAGTTGGTACCCCTTGAGTTAGGAGCCCACTGTGGCCAGCAGGTCCTGCTGGTTTTGCCTTCCTCCCTGGACAGCTGAGAAGGTAAATGATGGTAAAATACTGTTGACAAAGAAGGGACCCCACACAGATCACTCCCTCTGTCCTCATCTTCCCTGTCACTTACTTCAGAGCAAGTTGAACTCGGGTTGCACCCACGGCTTCCGATTCGTCACTGTCAAATGCAGCAGCTTCTGAAGCACCCAGTCTGAAAGGCAACAAGGAGGAGTCAGGCTTCCCCACAGCGACCTGCTCTAGGAGGCTGGGGTTCAATCCCTAAGGAGGAGACTTGGGATCTGCTCGGCCTCCCTGCAGACCCCTCTCTTGAAGAGGCCTCCTTTTCTCTCATACATGTTCCCAAGCACACACCTTGTCATGACTGCCACAGATCTAGCACTCCCCCCATCCTGTGGGGAAAGGTGGGATCACGGAGTGCTCTCCTGGGGCTCCTCCTGCACGCCTGTGGAGGCTGATGCCCAGGCCACCCCCAGGCCTGGGCTCTGCATGTTCAGACAGTTTGTGGCCTGCATGGACTGAGAGAGAGCTCCCCTCAGGCACCCACCTCTGCACAGAAGCCTCGTACACACCACTGTCTCCCGCCACGGACTCATCTGACACTGCAGCTGAGACACAGGCCACTTTGAGGCCACAGCCCTGGGCCATATTCACAGCTGGAAGAGAATCGAGGACAAAAGAAGGATGGAAAGTCAGGTTCAGAAACCAGATGACTTTTTGTAACCCCCAATTTTGACCCACCCTCTGTCAAGATGGTCCTATGGAATTCCAACCACCTGTAAACTCTAAAGCAAGGTACCACTTTGCTTTGGGGTGATAGAAGCAGTGCGTAGGATTTTGTGTTTATTATCCCAGGCTCTGAAGTCAAACTGCCTGGGATCAAATCCCAGCTCCACCACTTACTGCTTTATGACCTTGAGACACTGATTTAGCCCCACTGAAGGTCCAGATTCCTCATCTGTAAAATGGGAATAACACCTATTTTACCGGACTGTTGGAAGGACTTGTGAGACATTACTGGGGAAAGGCCCTAGCATAGGGATTGGTACAGGCAAAATGTTCCCAAAATTCATTACCACCATCCTTACTGCCACTATTGCTTCTGTCACAATGGCGATGACTCCCTAGATCCATCCCTAAACACCTAGGGCAAAATAACAGCTCCTGAACCCTCAGGAGGGGCAAGGGGGGGATTAAAGCATCTGTCCTCCCACTCGATCTATCCCATTCACTATTTTATTTTATTTATTTATTTTTTGAGTCAAGGTCTCACTCTGTCTCCCTGGCTGTAGTGCAGCAGCATGATCATGGCTCACTGCAGCCTTGACCTCCTGAGCTCTAGTGATCCTTCTGCATCAGCCTCCCGAGTAGCTGGGACTACAGGTGCATGCTACCATGCCTGGCTAATTTTTTTTTTTTTATTTTTATTTTTTGTAGAGATGAGGTGTCGCTGTGTTGCCCAGGCTGGTCTCGAACTCCTGGGCTCACATAATCCTCCCGCTTCGGCCTCCCAAGGTGCTAGGATTACAAGCACGAGTCACTGCGCCTGGACTCGATTTCACTCCAGATCTAGCTCCTCCTCTTCCCGACCCTAAATGGGGGTCCTTGAAAGTCTCTGACCTGAGGCTTATAACTGAACACTTGCCACATGTTACACATTCCTTCCTTGCCCAAGTAATGAACACCTACGGTGTGCCAGGCCCATTGCCAGGTTCAGAGTTATCAAGATGATAACAATTCCTGCCTTCCATGTAGTGGGGCTCCTCTTGCAACCTCACAGCCAAGTCTTCTGAGTGCCCGTGGACAGACAGAGAGGGACAGGTGCTGACTAGAGAGGGACAGGTGCTTATGGCGTGGAAAGGCTCAGAGACAGGGCGTGGCAAGCTGACAACTGGGCTGGGGGACGAGGCGATCCTGGAAGCCTGCAAGTGCTGACGATGGGGAAGCCGAGCCCATGTCCCAGGCTTGCTGAGCCCGCAGGACCTCCCGCCTTCAGACCCACGCATCTCCACCCTCCACTAAACCACTTAAGGAGATTAATTCGTCTGCTGACTGAGCAGCGGCACTAATCGCATAACCTGCTTAGCGTCTGAGCTCTGCCTGGCATTGCGCGCTGCGGGGAAGGCGTCTGGAGATGGCACGAAGGGAATGCCATCCCGAGACCCGTGTGTGCCCAGCCGCATGTCTATCTCTGACCCACAAGCCCTGAGGACAATGTCTAAGAGGGGAGGGGAGTCACTTCCCAGGACACGGCTGGGGTCTAAGTGTCTGGAATTGGCTTAATGCCCCCATCAGAGACACTCGTTAGAGGCTCCACCTGTCCCCCCTCTCCTCTCCAGGGAGCAATTTTCTGAAGTTTGCCACCTGCTGTAGTGGGAAGCTTGTTTTTATTTTTGTTTAAGAGCACTCAGCAAGGCTTCCTTTTCAATGAGGGAACCCCAGGGATCTCTCGCTACTCTTCTAAGGAAACCAGAGCCTTTATTTAACCAGGAATCCTCATTCCCGCATGCTCCCATGGGCCCCTGCCCATGAATGGACAATTCGGGTCACAGCTGCAGTGCTCCTGCCTATGCCTGGAGTGGAGAGCCGAGGTGGGTTTGGCTGCTTCCAGCTGGCCTCACAAGGAGCCAGGAGCATGGGCCTTTGCAACACCGGGCCTGTGGTCCTTGTACCAGTCCTCATCCTACTGCTTCACTGTGTGGGACTAACCTCAGACAAGTCTCTTAACCTTGCCGTGCCTTTTCCATTTGTAAGATGGGGACAAAAACAGCACCCACTTCACAGAGGTGTTATGAGACTTAAATGACTAAACATGTAAAACCAGCACCTGAAACTGTATACCCGAACTCAATAGTGCACAGCTGTTATTGTAGGGGGGTGCCAGGAAAGCCAAGAAGCTCAGGGGAGCTTGCTGAGTACCCTACTTGTCCCGACCTTCATACCAAGAGGGAGGTGGGCTTGGTGGCGCCAGCAAGCACCAGCAGTGTCACATGAATAAATATACCAAGCTGCCGCCCATCCTAAGTGGAGGGGAACGGGGCACGATAATAAAGTCACAAAGACCCAGGTCTTCACTTGTTAGCTGGGTGGCCTAAGGCAAGTGACACCCCTCTCTGAACCTCCGATTCCTCATTTGTAAAATGGACAGACTAGAAGTAACCTATTTCACCATATAAAGCACATTGTCCAACACATGACACATTCCCAATACATGCTAACTATTACGACTTATCATGTGGTTACTGTTTAAGATAAAAAGTTTTTCTCCTAATAAATCTTAGCTGTCAATGTCCATGTCAGCATCACCTTCTATTTTGAAGATTCTAAAATGGATCTCAATCTACACCAGAATGTTCTTTGCGACTCCATGGAGAATGAAAGTCAGTTCATACCATTCCTGGCTTCATGGTCACATGGTCTTCACCTCAGTCGGGATAAAACCCACACTCCTCACCACAGCCCATCAAGCCTTGCATGATCTGAACTCTTCCTAATTCTCCAGACTTGCTGGTGACCCCTCTCTCTGACTCACAGCTTCCTGGTCCTCTTTCAGTCCCTTGCTCTGACCTCAGAGATTCTGTTCTTGCTCTCACCGAGGCTGGTTCCTTCTCACCATTCGAGCCTCTATTCAGACGTCACCTCCTGTCACAAGTCTACCTGAACCGACAGTCCCACCTCCAACCTGAGAGGTTCCATCACATCCCATTTTATTTTCTTCCTAATGCTTCTGTCTGGTTTGCACGTGAATTGCCTGTGCTCCATTTAAATGTAAGCTTCATGAGAACAGGGACCTCATCTGGCTTCAACACAGAACTGTCAGTGATCAACCCAATGCCTGGCACACAGCACATCTGCTAAGTGGAATCTATATATACCCATTAGCACAGAACTCAGCACTGAATTTTAGAAGGCACTATCTGTTGATTGAATGATTCCATACAGTAAGACCTCATCCCTA
>CAUYQG010228172.1:0-39153 GCA_963574415.1 Tarsius wallacei | reverse complement strand
TTTTTTTAGTAGGAGTCTGTCACCCAGGCTGGAGGGCAGTAGCATGTTCCTGGCCACTACAGCCTCGACCTGCTGGGCTCAGGCAATCCTTCCTCCTCAGCCTTCCAAGTTGCTGAAACTACAGGCACACGCCACCATGCCCGGCTAACTTTTTGATTTATTGTAGAGATGGGGGTCTCACCAAGTTGCCCAGGTTGATCTCGAGTCCATGAGCTCAGGCAATTCTCTCACCTTGGCCTCCCAAAGTGCTGGGATTATAGGCATGAGGAGCACCCAGCCTCTGTCTTGACTTTTGACATGCTTTCCTCACTAAGCTTAATCATTTCCAGCTTTGGATTTAAAGAAAGATGTACAATTCTTCCTTTTTTTTTTTTTTTTTTTTGAGTTGGGATATTTCTCTGTCACCGAGGTTGGCGTGTGGTGGCATGATCAATGTTGCCACTACCTTCAGGGCTCAGGTGATCCTTCCACTTCAGCCTCCCAAGTAGCCGGGACTACAAGTGCCTTCCACTACAGCTGACTAATTTTTAATTTTTATTTTTATACAGACAAGTTCTCTCTATGTTGCCTAGGCTGGTCTCGAACTCCTAGGCTCAAGTAATCTTGTCTTGGGCTCCCAGGGCTGGGATTAAAGGTATGAGCCACTGTGTCTAGCCTTACTGGCCGAATCTCAATATTGTTCTGGCCTAAGGTGAGGGAGAGAGTTGAGGAATGGCCTGCTGGTAGAGCAGTCAGAACATACACAACACTTATTAAGTTCTCAGTCTTAGATGGGTGAGGTTCTTGACACCCCAAAACAACTACAATAGTAACATCAAAGATCACGGATCGTAGATCACTATCACAAATGTGATAACAGTGAAAAACTTTTAAAATATTGCAAGAGTTGCCAAAATTTGACACAGAGACAAGAAGTGAGCACATGCTGTTGGAAAAGTGATGCTGAGGCTGCTACAAAGTTGTCACAAAATTTCAATATGTGAAAAACATAGCATCTGCAAAGTGCAATAAAGTGAAGCATAATACAATGAGTTATGGCTACACATGCATGTGTATAAAATACGTGTATATAAATATGTAAAAGTAACATAAAGAATATCTCTGACCTTTCAATACTAGTTGTATTGTTAAAGTGTTTAATCGTGCACAGCCACAAACTACGGCTACAAACCAGGCCTGGTGGGACAGCCTATGATTGCCTTCAACTGGGTAATTTGTAAACCACAGGAATTTATTTCTCACAGTTCAGAGGCTGGGAAATCCAAGATCAAGTCACTGGCAGATTCAGTGTCTGGTGAAGGCCTTCTCCTCATAAATGGTACCTTTTCTGTGTCTTTACAGGGCAGAAAGGGCACGGCTGCTTCCTTCAACCTCTTTTACAAGGGCACTAAATCCACTTATGATGGCAGAGCCTTCATGACTTCATCAAATCCCAAAAGGTCCACCTCTTAATGCTATCACATTGGGTTCCGACATGTGAATTTTGGGGAGATAGCAACATTCAGACCATAGCCATGAGTTGCAATCTCACTTTCTCCTCAATACTACTGAAACTTCTAGTTTAGCATAATAGCCACCAAAATGATTAAGTAGGAAACAATAGGATACTACATATCGGATGATTTCATAGACAATATATCCCTCATTTCTCACATGAAATTTTCAGGTAGCTTTTGTCAGTCCAGGGTTCCTCAGCACTGGCACCATTCACATTTTGGGTCAGATAATTCTTTATTGTGGGGGGCTGTCTTGGGCATTGTAAGATGTTTAACAGTCCCTGGCCTCTACCCACCCCCAAGTTATAACCAAAAAATGTCTAAAGATATTGACAAATGTCCTCTGGTGTGCAAAATTATCCCCAATAGAGAACCACTGTGTTAGTCTTGTTTTAACAGAGGAAAAAACAAGCTCAGAGAGGCTTAGTAATTCACCCAAGATCAGACAATAAGTCATGGTGACATTTAAATGCAGCTCCTTCTGACTCCGTTGTGTCAATCTGTCTGTAAATTAAAAATCTTCCAAGGAGTTTTGTGAAACACTAATATCTGAGACACATTCCAGATCAAGCAAATTAACTTCTCTGAGGTATAGCAGGGCATTGGTGTATTTGAAAATTCCCCAGGTGCACTCTAAGTCTCCCAAGGCCCCATACCAGAAGATCCAGTGGGGTAAGATAGTCAGCAGGTGAAACCTCAGTCTTTACCCTTCCACACTCCTTATTCCCTAGCCTGTGCAGAGAAATCCCAGCCTTCCTAAGGTCAGAAAGTCATGGGGCGATCTCCCAGAAGTTGATCTTTAACTTACCTGTCTTCTGGAAAACAAGGAAAAACAGTGAAAAGTGCACATAAGCTAGTACTCACAGTGCGATGATTTATCCACTGACCATGGCGATATTCCAAAGTCCCCCCTAACTCCCGTGTCAGTTGGCTTTTGTCAATGTAGCCATGGAGGTCAGAGACAGAGTTTAACATGATGATCTATAAGGAGAAAGGAAGAAAAAATGTATATGATCACTAAATCACTGATCATTAACTAGTAACTCATTTAGAGTCTATTATTATTTAAACAATACTTTAATTTTTTAACTTTGTCTTATCAGACATTTATATTTAAAAATGGCTACTGTATCCAGTAGATAAATATTTTGAAGTCTCTTTCCATTTTTTTCCTATTGAAAAAGAAATACCCAAGTGTTGTACGGTCTGTGACACAATGTTTACTTGGATCAGGGAGCACAGTTCCAGGCTACCTAGAACTCAGGTCTCCCTTTGTGTGAATTTTTAGTCCAAAGTTACCAAGCCAAGGTATACTCTTCAGTTGCCAAAATCAAGTGCTGTGCTGAGAACTAAAACTCTGCAGTGAGAAGCTCAATAAAGGGTGGGATAGTGAATACCAAAATGAAATCAGAATTTGGGGAGACATACAGAGTATGCATCGAAAAGATTCATTACACTGATGCACCCCCCCACCCCCATGAAAATGTTTATGTGCTCCCAAGTTCACTTGCACAGAGGAGATCTGGAGATAACAGGGAGTGGGTTTTTATAAATGAACAATCCTGCTGGTGAACGAACACCCATGCACCTAGAGGAAGCCAATACATCCCAAATGGTCCCTTTCTATCCTCCACAGTTGTCCTGGCCTAGGCCTGGTTCTGGCTCTGTGACCCAGGGACCACACCACATCCTCCATTCATTCCTGACCAGAGACAAGGACTTCTCACTCCTCTTCACTGTCTGTTGATAATTTTGAAAATTAATTCTTGATCAGAGAACATAAGAACATGGACTTTCTCCCACTATGATACAGTATTACTCAATGAATCAATCAACTTTGGAATGAGAAGAATATAAATTAGGGTCCAGAGGCTATAGGTAAAAACAAAATTATACGACAAAACTGATTTATTCTTTTAACAGGTATGTACTGAACTGCTAATAAATACCAGACACTGAGGGATACATAAATAGTAAGCCAGACAGCTCCTGCCTTTAAGGAACTTGGGTTCAGTGGGATTTGGTTACTATCTGTCACCACCTTAACCTTGTCAGGTCCCATGCTTTGCTCCTTCACGTCTGAAAACAGTTTGGAAATGTAAAACCTTATTTTTATATCATGAGAGGGAGAAAAAAAATCCTGAATCCATCTGTGCCTTTCCCACCTAAAAATTTTAGACCACTATTGGGAGTTTTAAAAAGGGCTTTAGTTTTTCCAAAATTAGAAATTTTAAGATAATTAATAAAATTATCAAGTTAAAAATGTATCTTGCTTTTTGGAAAATTAGTTGCTATGGGAACACTTGAAATTAAAAATAATACCTATGTGCAACAATATATTGGGCAGAAGTAACTTTGTCCCAAGGCCTGGAGTTTCAGAAACCAATTCTTCCAGGCTGTATAATTTCTGTTCCATTTAACTAAACAGGAGAGGGAAGAGTGATTTCCCACACTTGCCAGAACTCTGCTTTCTCATCTTAAGCTTTAGAGGACAAAAAACCTTTAGTGTTTTATACTGAATGCTAAAAGTGAAAATTCAAAAGAAAAGAAAGAGCCGGGCTCAGTGGCTCAGCCTGTAATCCCAGCACTTTGGGAGCCCGGGGGGAGTGGATTGCCTGAGCCCACGGGTTTGAGACTAGCCTGGGCAACCTGGCGAGACCTCGTCTCTACAGTAAATCAAAAATTAGCCAGATGTGGTAGCACGTGACTATGGTTCCGGCTAGTTGGAAGGCTGAGGCGGAAGGATCGCTGGAGCCCAGCAGGTTGATGCTGGGGTGGATGTGAGCTTGCCACTGCACTCCAACCCGGGTGACAGAGTGAGACAACTAAAAAAAAAAAAAAAAAAGATATCAAAAGATTCAATACTGTTCAGTATTGATCTGCAGAGTCAAACCAATCCCATAATCAAAATCCCAGCAGACTTTTTGTAGAAATTAACAAGTTGGTTCTACGATTCATATAGAAATAGGAAAGACATAGAATATGTACAACAATTTTTTAAAAGCAGGACAAAGCTGGATAATTTATACTACCTGACTTCAAGAGTTATAAAACCACAGTAATCAAGAGGGTGGTAATGGCAAAGGACAAATAGATCAGTGGAACAATGGAAGTGACCATATGGTCAGTTGATTTTTTTCAACTTGTTATTTTGAAGTAATTATAAATTCACAAGAAGTTGCCAAGATAGTACAGAAAGGTCCTGTGTGCCTTTCACCTAGCTCCCCCTCAACAGTTACACGTTTCAAAATCATAGTACACAATCAAGACCAGGAATCGGATATGCTTATAACGTGTGTTGTCATTTTCTCACAAGCATCAGTTCATGTAACTACCAGTACAAGTTAGATGCAGAACCATAAGATCTCCTTTGTGTGACCCCTTTCAGTCACACCCAACCCCACTCCCATCCCTGAGCTCTGGCAAATGCTAATCTGATTTTTGACAAAACTGCAAAGGCAATTCAATGGAGAAATAATTATATTTTCAACAGTTGGACATGTATATGCAAAAAAAGGAAACTGGACCCATACCTATGAAGGCTGTCAGGATTAAAATGAAGTCTCCAGTATTCAAACAAACACTCAACCAAAAATCCCTGACAGAGCCAGGGAAGACTGTGAAGACAGGGTTTTCACACTTGCATGCCTGATAACAGAACTTTCATGAAAGACTACAAAACCACAACCCTGCACAAAAGCCATCGAAACTTACACAAAAAATACTTCTCCAAGAACATCTGCCTGTCCAACCTCAGACTGGCATCATCCTTATTATGATTTTTATGGTCAATAATAATTGCCTCTAAACAATTATGTAATTCTCCTTTTTCCTTTAAAAATCTGTGTCTCCCTTTAGCTTCCTGAATACACACACAGTTTACTATAGCATGTGTATTCCCATTGCAACACCTTATTCCTGAATAGATATTCTTTTCTTTTAGAGGCCATCTCTCTTGGGTTTTGAAAGGACATAACATGAAGTCAATATACCCAATGA
Source organism: Tarsius wallacei (assembly GCA_963574415.1). Taxonomy (NCBI): domain Eukaryota; kingdom Metazoa; phylum Chordata; class Mammalia; order Primates; family Tarsiidae; genus Tarsius; species Tarsius wallacei. Next base: position 33,658 of record CAUYQG010228172.1, on the reverse strand, counting down.
GCAGCCATTTTAAAACATTGCCTATCTGCCATATTTTTCTAGCAGTTCACTTTAATTTACCCTCTAATCACTAGCCAAAGACAGAACTGGTTTTTCAAAGGTAGCTTTTGATAATTATTTTACAGTCCCCTCCTCAACTTGTTTTATAAACAAGTTAACCTAATCAGCTCTTCTTGACCTTCATGACAGAACCCCATCACCATGGCAGCAGTCATGTGACTGACCCATCTGTCTGCCTACAGTCCATCACCTGATATCAGTACCTGTGCTTACCTGCCCTTTGTGATGATGTGGAACAGACCACTACCCAGCCATCTTAATGATCTTCCCCCATCAAAGGGAAAGTTTAAAAGGATTGGACCTCGAGCAGCCATCGTCATTGCTTTGATGGCCATCACCATGTTTCCTAAGCTTTGGCCCTCTCCCCTACTCTGGGGAGGTGAATCTCTTCTCTTCCTCTCCCTCGCTCCCTCCCTCCCTTCCTCCTTCCCTTCTCTCTCTTTCTCTCTCTCTCTCTCTGTCTCTCTCCCTCCTCCTCTTCCTCCCCCCCCCCCATTCGTCATTGCTTTGCTAAGCTATAGTCTGGTCATGTGGCTCCTTGAGCTATGACTGCCGCCCTTTATAACATGAAATAATATCCAGCAATAAAAGGAAAAAACTACTGACACACCCAACATGGATGAACCCCACATGGTTTATGCTCACAGACTACTTAGTACATACAACCATGTATCTCTTAATGACAGAGATAAATTCTGAGGAGTTCACGGGGAGGCAGTTTCATCCCTGTGTGATCACAGTGTGCTTACACTCCCCTTGATGGTATAGCCCACAGCACACCTGGGCTACGTGGTAGAGCCTATTGTTCCTAGACCACAAGCCTGTCCAGGATGTTGCTGTACTGAACACTGTAGGCAGTTGTAACACAATGGTAAGCTTTTGTGTATCAAAACACATCTAAATGTAGGAAAGATTCAGTAAAAATAAATAAGATTATAATATTATGGGACCGCTATTGTAAATGTGGTCTGTTGTTGACCGAAACATCACTATGTTTAATGCGCATGACTGTAATTCTATGTATATGCCTATGAAAAAGGCAAAACTATAGAGATGGGGAGCCAGGGTTAGGGCTGGGAAGAGGGGTTGACTACAAAGGGCCAGCATGAGGAAGTTTGGGGGATGATGGAACTGTTCTGTATCTGGACCATGGTGATTAAGTAACTCCATGTATTTGTCAAAACTCATAGCACTACAGGGAAACTCAAGCCTGTAATCCCATCATGTTGGGAGGCCAAAGCAGGAGGACTGCTTGAATTCAGGAGTTTGAGGCCAGCCTAGGCAATGTAGTGAGATCTTGTCTCTATTTTAAAAAAAAAAAAAAAGCTGGGTGTGGTGGTGTGTACCTGTAGTCCCAGCTACTCAGGAGGCTGAGGCAGGAGGATGGCTTGAGCCTAAGAGTTCAAGGTTGCGGTGAGCCAAGATTGTGCCACTGCACTCCAGCCTAGGCAACAGAGTGAGACCCTGACTCAAAACAAAAACAAAAAATCTCATAGAACTATACACCAAAAAGAGTGAATTTTGCCACATGTAAGTTAAAAAAAAATTAAGCAGTTTTACCATAAACAAATTTTTCCCTCTTTTTTTTACAAGATAGAAATTTTTAAAAGAATTTTTTTTACATTCTGCATAGGAAAGGGAAAAAAGCAGAATAATTCTGCTTGTCAAAACCACGGGATACATTTTTAAAGTAGTCTTAAGAGAGCTGTTGTTCTGTGTTTTCTTAGATTCTGTATTGTCTATCTGGCAACCTTCCAGCACAGGGTGGATTATATGAACTACATTTTCTTATGTTCTGAATTTTTGATACTGTGGCATGTGTGCCCTCCACAACTGGGGGAGACCGCCCTTCCCAGAACTAACCACTCCTTAGAGATTGCAAAGGTCTCAGCTGGGAGCACGCTGTCCATATGCAAAACAACCTCAAGTCCAAATCCCCACCACCTCCTTTATTAAAGTGTCAAACACCAAGTCAGTATTTCCCTTGCCCAAAGTCATCTCAGGGCTAGCTACCAGGTAACCAGAGACCATCCCCAAGACCCAAAGCTTGCAGGAATTATTCAAACTAGCCAATTCTAAACTGCTTTTCCTGCCCAGCCTTCCTTTTCCCCTCAGAAACCCCAATAAAGGTCCTGCCTAGACTCTCCCCTTGCTCCTGGGTCTGCCTCCTAACCAAAACTTCTCCTGTGTAGTGTGAGGTGACCCCTGCCTCTGGGACATGTGAATACAATAAACTTCTTTCTTTTAAGCCTTGTTTTCTCCTGTAACCACACCAACTTTACCATACATGCACATTCTTGGAACAGTTGCTAAAGATTAGAAATGTCTTTTTTTCCCCTTTTCTGTATACATTTATGCTCCTATCTACTGTTGCTTAAAGCAACTGTATTTTGTATTTTGGACATCCTTTCAATGCGTTTGCCCATTTTGTGATGGGTGATTTAAACAAACAACCTGTCCACTGAGTGTTCACAGTGGTTTTTTTTTGGGGGGGGGTGCAGGGTTTATTGAGAAGACAGAAAAGCTCCCACAGGGGGAGGAGACCCAAGGGGGTTGCCCTGTTCAGCAGTTTTTGACCAAAACAGCATGATTCCCATGCCCTACCCTCCCTATTCACCTGATCTTTCAAGGAAATACATGGTCTTTTCATTGCAAAAGGAGCATTTCCAATATTCTGTCACAAACTCCACTTTAAGAAACCATTGCATGATCGTAGCCTCTTCAGGAGTTTTGCAAGACTGCCTTAGCGATTCTACATATGAGTTTTGTGAGGTTGCTATGAAGACTGTTGTTCCAGAACAGGGAAATGCCTGGTCAGCAACAGGCACTTAGAAACCATTTACCACCTCCAGGAGTAAAGGTACAAGAATGCTAAATCATTGACTAAAATTACATCCTTGGCCTACCTGATCCTTATAGCAGTCACGCAAAATAAACTCCTTTTCCCCTCAACCTGCAAAAATATAATTATTATGGAACTAGAAATAAGAAAAGCTAGGGAGCTACAAATTAAGTGCTAATATCACAACATTTATCTATCTATCTATCTCTCTATCTATCTACCTGCCTATGTCAAGGTCTCACTCCATCACCCAGGCTGAATTCAGTGACACGATAACGATGATTATGGCTTGCAGCAGCCTCGACCTCCTGAGCTCTGGTGATCCTTCCACCTCAGCATCCTTAGTAGTTGGGACTTCAAGTGCGCACGTCCATGCCTGGCTAATTTTTTTTTTTCCTGTAGAGATGAGGTTTTGCCATGTCGCCCAGGCTGTCTTTAACTCCTGGACTCAGCAATCCTCCCGCCTCAGCCTCCTAAAGTGCTGGGATTAGTGTGAGCCATGAGCCACCATGCCTGGCCCACAGCCATGTTTTAAAAATAAAGTAGAGAAGACAAATTCAACTATTTAAGCTATCATTTAAAAAATGAAATACATTTTGAAGATAGATTTCATCAAGTTTGGTAACTTCAGACTCTGAGTTTCAGGGAGTATCAGAGCTATGAGGGAGGGCAATCTTGTAAGGCGAAATGGCAACCTACAGGGAAGCTTGTACTAAAAAATGACCTACCAAATGTGCTATGGCTTGAGTGACTGAGAGCTTTTCAAAAAGTTGATTTTAAGTTTAAAATTAAAAGTATGCAGGATAGGGAATCAATCTACACTACCTACCACAAATAAAAGTAGCTAAAGACAGAATATCAAGATAGATGATCAGTCCCTCCTCAATGTAGATGCACCTCATGAAAGGGAAGGCATGATCACACATGTATCTGTAGACATACCATCACTCAAACAGGTGTGTTTTACGTGTAAGCAGGGAAATATGTATGACACTTGATCAAATGCTCAGCTCCAACTCCAAGCCTTTTTGAGTGGCAAGAAGCAATTGTTAGTCTTCCTTTCTGAAGGGGACGAAAGCTCACGAGGATGATAAGTCCCTGGCTTCTTGCAAGTCACCATCATTCCCAAACATCCACTGTTCCTCGAGTCAGAAACACTGAGTAAGAAAATCATGGTCACACTTCCCTTGAACACTAAGTATTTTAAAATGAGTATTTAAAATAGAATGGGACATTCATTTTGAGTTGGTTAATCCCCAAAGTATAGGGAGAAAGTATTTTCAGAAATTTGGTTATTAATATAAAATGGAGCCAAAACAAGAAAAATCAGAATAGAAAATGAGAAAGAGAAATCTCTTATCTGAGATGGCCAGGCTTCACTGAGGTGGGTTAAATATTCTTTCAGAGAAATTTTAATTAAAGCATTTTTTGTTTTGAACAGATAACATGTGTAAATGGTAATAAATTCAAGCAGAAAAAGTCTATCTAAATAGAATCCCCCATCCCTAGGCTTCCAGTTCTATATCCAGGAGGCAACCACTTAAACCAGTTTCTCAGATATCTTGAATATCCTTCCCGAAGTAATCTAGACACAAGCAATCATATATATACTCCTCCTATTTTATCCAAATGGGTTCGAACATACTATACATACTGTTCTCCCAATGTTTTTCTCCTCACTTAAAAGTACATCTTAAATGGGCTGAAATATAAGGTATCAATGTAAACTTGTGATTTCTAGAATACATACATATTTTGCGTGTGTACATATATACATATATAGGTGTACATGCATACGTAATGTGTGTATATAATGACAAATATGTGCATGTATATGTATATATACATGCATGCATATATTTACAGTTTTTGTCTGCTGAAAGGGCCTAAAAGCAAAAATACCCAAGTAGTAATGGCATACCTTGCATCCAGATCTTGGTTTCTAATACCATTCAACACCAAAAGGAACCAAGGCACCTGAGAAAAATGGCTAGCAACAGGGCTGGGTCAGGGTATGTATGAGGCAAGCCTAGATCACCATATTAACCAGAAAGTCAGGAAGTACTAAAAACATGTTAGGAGCATGTCACCGGGACACAGAAGCCAGCGTGAAGGGGTTCCCACTGGCCTAATCTGGGACAGTTTGAGCACCACAATAATCTAGAACAGTAATGAATTATAAACCATTGAAAAAAATGATAATCCATAAAAATAACAGACACATAAATAGGGGAGAAGGGAATGTTTTAGCTCACGGTAAATATCAATTTAAATTAGTAAATTTGAGAGTGCTGGAGCTGGAAAAATCATTATTTTGCAACCAATATAACAAAGGTAGGTTGTGGTGGGCAAGAATCTTCAGCATGTATCAAAGAGCGAGAGAACTTTTTGAGGAGAAGGATATTTGCATGGTCTTAAAGTGTCTCTCCGAACATTGATTATTATTTGTAAGGGAAACAATACATTTGAGAAAGTGGGGATCAAAATTAACATCGCCAGTGAGGGATAGATGAGCACTGTGGGCCTCCAGATGATATCCTGAGGACATGGTATTCCTTAAGTAGTATTCCACTTGGGAATGCATAATCTGAATCAAATTATTAGAAAACCTCACATGAGCCCCAAGTGACATGATTTTTTTTTTAAGGGACTGTATTCTTCAAATATGTTAATGTCATAAAAGAAAAGAAAGGCTATGGAAATGTTTTAAAGTAAAAGATACTAAACAGACATGACAACTAAGTCCACTACCCAATCCTAGACTGGATCTTGTACATACATCCTGTATATATACATATGTATCTATATGTATATGTATAATACATATTTTAATATGCATATGTCTCTTTACATGTATATTTATTCTAAATATACAAATACATACACATTATGATACACATATATAAGCAATACATATAAATACACAAACATTATCCTAAATATGCATATACATCACAATGCATGCAATGGTTTGAAATGTACAAGACCCTCCAAGGTGATGGTAATGGGAGGTGGGGCCTCTGGGAGGTGATTAGGTCATGATGGCTCCTTCCTCATGGATAGGATTAACACCCTTTAAAAGGGCTTGAGGGAGTGGATCTGCCTCTTTTGCTTTTCCATTCTTCTGCCCTTTGAGGACACAGTGTTCATCCCCTCCAGAGGACTCAGCAATCAGGTCCATCTTGTAAGGAGAGATCAGGACAGATACCAAGTGTGCTGGCACAGTGATCTTAGGCTTCCCAGCCTCTAGAACTGTGAGAAACAAATTTTGATTCTTTATAAATTATCCAGTCTGCAGTATTTTATTATAGCAGCACAAATGGACTAAGATAATACATATATAATATATAAATACAAAATAATTATTCTAAATATATGTAAATACAAAACATTTTATGTGGGTATATATAGTATATGAATATATATACAGAGAGATGCAAATAATAATAAATCAAATGAGGATAAAATGTTAATGGTGAGTGGATCTGGATAAAGGGCATGTGATGTATTGTTCCTATTCTTGCAACTTCTCTGTGAGTTTGAAATTATTTTCAACTAAACATTAAAAATACACACACACACACACACACACACACACGGGGGACCCCAAAATGGAATTTATTTATTAAAAATTGTGTATTTATTTTTACATGTTTAAACTTCAGTCACCTTCGAAGTACTCTTCATTTGATACAATACATAGAGACGCTTTTGCCACTATTCAGAACAGTTTTTGAACTTGTCAATCTTGATGCCTTTTAGTGCTTCTGCCATTTTTTGTTTCACCTCTTCCATATCAGCAAAACATTTCCCTTTGAGGGTTTCTTTCATCCAGGGAAACAAAGTCACTCAGGGCAAGCTAGATCAGGAGAGTAGGGAGGGAATAGGTGAACAGGCACAGGAGTCATGCCATTTTTTTGTCAAAAACTGCTGAATACTCAGCACGGTGTGGGTAGGTATGTTGTCATGATGGAAGAACCAGTCACCTATTTGCCACAACTCAGCATGTTTCTTCTGCAAATCGTGATGCAACCTTCTCAAAACTTCCAGATAAAAATCTTGATTCGGAGGAAAAAATTTCAAACATACCACAAGGGGCCCACCCTCTAAGAAAATAATTCCAAGTTTTGGGGGTTCCTCCTTGTATATAGAAACTGCAATATTAACTCACTATAGATCTATCTTATCTATCTTTCATTTTTCAATTGAGACAATCTATATCACTAAATGTCTAGATTTTAATGGCGATTAATTTTGATAAATGTATACAGACACATAATACCACCCAACCAAGTTATAGAACATTTCTCCACAAAGTTCCTTTTGCATCTTAACAATTAGTTTCCACCACCCCTCAACCCTAACAGCAGCCACTGTTTTGGTTTTCTATCACCACAGCTTAGTTTGCCTACTCTAGAAACTTTTATAAAAGGATATAGAGTATACTCTTTGGTGTCTATCTTCTTTCTCTCAAGAGAATATTTTTGAGATGTATCCAAGTTGTTGCATGTATCAGTGTTCACTCCTTTTTATTACTTAATATGATTACATGATTTACCCTCAGATCAATAGAAGTCCAGTCTCACTTTACATGTCATTCTTTACCAAAGAAACTGTTCCCGGATCCCCAATGCCTACTGAATAAAATCCAAACTCTGTATCTTCACATTGAAGACCTATTCCATGTTTACTACCTTTTTTCCAAAAGATTGCCCTCTGTGTACTCCAACAAAAATGGGGCTTCTCGTGGACATCATATAAAGCATGTGCTTCTTGGTTCTATGCCTTTACACAGGCTGTTCCCTCAGCCCAGAATGCTTTCCTGTCCCTCTCTACCTGTTGAGTCTTACCTTTCTTAGAAACCCTGCTGAAATGCCATCCTCACCAGTTGCCCTAACCAAATGGAGATAGGAAGAAAGGTCTTGCTTACCGGCACTTTCATTTTAAATTCCTCTCGATAGTATTTAATGCCAATGTCAGTGAATGTCCTCTGGATAAAGTGAGATGGACGAAGGATGAAGATGAGCTGTAAGTTTCCTGGAAACGCCACCTAGAAGGATCATGAACAGTGTTAGGGGGAGAGGGAAAATGTCACATCCATGACCAGCATCTATTCTGTTTTCCTCTTGCCCAAGATCACAGAAGGAAAGTTTAAGTGGACACCATGGATGAAGATTTCACAGGATTTCAGAGCTAAGAGAGACTTTAGCAGTCAGATAATCCAAAATCCTCCTGAAAAACCAAACCAAACAAACAAAACTTTTTTCTAATTATAAAAATGACCCATATTCTTCATAGAAGAATTGAGAAATGAATAAAAGTATACATTAGAAAAAGAAAATCATCCATGATCTTTCTTGGCTGTATCTAATATTTTAATCTATTTACTTATAGGCTGTTTTCTCTGTTTAAATATCTTTATCATGATTAAACTTGTACTGTAGAAATATTTTATAACGTGCCTTTTCACTTAATGTTATACCATGGACTTTTATTCCTGCTATTAATGAATTCTTTGGAAATATTATTTTTTATGGGTATATACTTTACTTAAACTCTCTCTTAATGCTAGTTAGGTTTTCAGTATTTTTACAATTACAAATAACACTGAAATGAAAAACCTTATCCTTGGAATATTTTCTTGAAATAGATTCCTAGAAGAATTATTGAATCAAAGAATTAGTATTTTAAGCATTCTTGATGCATATTATTGCTAAGTTCCTTTCAGAAAGTATCGCCCTCACCTTGAGGTGAGGTCCTGAGCAATGAGAAAGCCCAGATTCATATAACTACTTAGTGGCACAGTTAGGAACCCAAATTACCATGGGAACTGCCATGGCTTTCTATTCTTCCAGTGAGAGCCTTGGGGGAGGCTTTGAGTTTTGAGGTTGAGCTTTGGGGAAAGCAACTTCCTAAAGTGCTTACTTTAAAAAAATCTAGTCTTTCCTCCAGACTATTCTGATTCATTAGGACTGGGGTGAAGTCTAGGTATCTTATTTTCAACAAGCACTTGAAGAGATTCTGATAGCCAAATTTTGGGATACCTGAACTACAATATCTTTTACACATAGATTAGGCTCAAACATTACTCATATATTGTCTATAGACTCTGGGAAACCAGAACTCTCTAGATGACAGACCTCTGTAATAGTCACAGGCATCAACCATGGATGTAATTATCCCAAAGATAATTTATCCTGCAGCTAAAACTAGACTAAAGAGACAAAATGATCCATGTAGAAAGAGAAGGAAATGCTTCCTTTCCCCATCTTTGAAATGCAAGCTCTTAAGCAGAAGAACCTTGCATTTTGCTGTGTCATGATAGGATAAATTAGATGAGACACAATTTGGGAATCTGGATGAGGTTCTAAAGCGATCTGAGAGGGACTGTGCCTGTTTGTATGTGTGACTGCTTCTGTAAGTGGGTGTAAGGGAGCCTTCAAACATCCCTCTCCTGTCCTAACTCGTGCACACGTTTTACCACCCTACCACATCCCATCCTCTTTAGCTGGTCCCTGTTGTACTCAATAATCCAGAGAGATCACCACCAAAGAGCCAGCCACGATGCAAGAACACGAGGGTCCTTTATTCAAGCTCGAGCCTGGGCTCGCGTTTGAAATCGACAGTGGCTTCAGTGACGAGCAAGCCAAGACTCAAGTTATCACGCACCTTTTATACATAGTTTTGAGGGGGTGGGGTGGTTTTACAGACTTGTGCATATAGGGTTGGATAAAAGTTATGTGACGTAGTTACAGAGATTTTGATTGGTTAATTCAAGTCCAATTTGCGCGGGCTCCTGGCTTTGTTACCTGTGATGGACAGGTAACTGCTACCAGAGCGAAATGCTTGAGCAGGCAGGCAAGCAGGTTTGAGATAACACAAAGCCTGCCTGTCAGGAGGGTGGCTGGCACCACTGGGTCTACTGTAATCTAGGTAAAGGAATGTTTGGGAGGAGGCTTGTTGCTTGCTCAGCATTTACATTCCTTGCAAAAGTTGAAGCTTAACAGGGTTAAATATAAACACTGTTTAAATTATAGCTTTACAACTGTAGTCACTACCAGGCACCTATTATGTGCCCAGTCTCACAGGATTTAAGGTAGAGTTAGAAATTCAGTAAATGTGAGGTAGGAGTCTATATAACATATCAAACGTGGACTAAGAATTTATATAACATATCAAACGTGAGCTAGGAGGGGGTGTATAGAATACAGTGCAGCAGATGTGAGGTAGGGGTTCACAGCAAATATAGTTTTCTAAGTTTTCTTGGGTATTTCACGAGTAGCCGGAACTACAGGCGCGTGCTACCACGCCCGGCTGATTTTTTTGATTCATTGTAGAGATGAGGTTTTGCCTGCCCAGGCGGGTCTCAAACCCGTGGGCTCTGACAATCCACTCACTTCAGCCTCCCAAGGCGCAGGATTCCAGGCTGTGCCACCGAGCCCGGCTTAGACTCCTCTTTTAAAGAACAGTGACTGTGCCTCCTTTTTCACTAGATTGTTGCAGGCTCTTTCTTATACTTCACTGTACCAACTTACATCCAACTTTGTGCCTGACACATGACAGACATTCAGTAGATATTACTTAGTAGAATATAGAGTTAAAAATCGAATGAAATATAGATGCAAGATTATTGTGAATTACTACACAAATGTAAGAATTATCATTATTGTCAAAGAACAAAATTTCAACAAATTAAATGAGAAACATAATTAGCTTTTATTAATGATTTATGAACAAAGCAGCATTCAGTCCACAAAACAGAAGGATCAGGCATGGCTGAACGATTGGCTTTTGTAAGGCAGCTGTAGCAGGAACAGGGAAATAGAATACAGGGTGAAAAGTGGATTAGTTATCCTCAGGTACTTTCCTTATATGGATTAAAATGGAGGGGGCTTTCTTATCATGCCGGCTGTGTCTACTGGGTCCCTTTGACTGGTTGCTGTACATCTCTAGTTCATTTGGGAAACTGACCTATTTGGTGATTTGGCTGTCATCTTTCTCTCTTGATTTCTCAGAAGGTCAGATCTCATAAGTGAACAACTTAGGTCATGTGACTCTTTATCATGGATGACTCCATTTGGGATCTTCTGTCTTTTCATGAACATCGCTCTTCTCTTCCATAACATGGAAGTACACTTTATTTATAAACCGTTGGAGTCATTTGAAACAACTTTTTCATCTTGACAATGCCTTTGTAAAATTAGTAAAAGATCACAAAATTAAGACTGTAATGGGGGCCCCAAATTTTGTTACTATACAAGCAAAGTTAAATTATAACATGTTTGTTGTACTCACTTACTTTTTTCTTTGACCTTTTCTCTCTCCATGCACATCCTAGTCTCCCAGGGATACCTGCAAGATTGGTGAACTTTTTTTTCATGTAGGCCTTCTAACATCTTCGGGTCATGCTGACATCTTTGATGTGAGTTCTGCTAAGGTATAGGGTTCATTAAACAGTAAGAGTCCATTGGTTCCTAGCCTGCTTCACTAATTGTTTATTTTTCAGTTGTCATGTTGGTAGTTACAACACTGATAACTTCCCTAATTGCTCCTATAAGATAGCATCACTACTGTACAACCCAAGACTGGTATTTGAGGTATTTTTCAGACTTTTCTTTCTGGTAGACCATTTGATGCCATCCGGACCAGTCATCTGTGACCTCACCCAGATCCTGACTTAGAATATGAAGACAATCTTGACACCTCTATGATTTCATCCCCAATCAATCAGTGGTCCTAATTCCTTAGCCCCTTGCTCAGTAGATTACCCTAAAAAAATCCCAGCTTCTGAGTTCTTAAGGTGGTAGATTTGAGAAATATCTTCCGTTCTTCTGCTTGGCTTCCTTGTGATGATTAAACACTTTCTCTGGACTACAATGACCGCTGCCTTAGTGTATTGGCTTTTCTGTGCAGCTGGTATAAAAACCAAATAGCAATCTTAGCTTTCTTCAGTGATTACTCCACTGGGTAAAACAAAAACAAAAAAATCAAAATGCAAATGGAGTAAGAGCAGCTTTTGATGTACTGTGGTTTTTATTATCAGTCATTAACAACGAAATCAATCAAAAATTAAACTTGCTAAAGGGTGGTCATAAGAGAACTCACGTACTGGAACCTAATTTCAGGACAAGATTTTGAATAGTTGGGGTTTCTCCCAACTATTTCAGTTCTTGGAAGACTTGAGACAATGTGGCCCTTGGGGGCATGATGTGAGGTCTTCTGGAGAGGAAAGTTCTATTACAGTTGCTCTCTCTTAGTTGAGAATTCCGGAATATCCACTTACAAATATCCATCTAATGCTTACATACCAGTTATTTTATGTGGTTATGCCTACAGGAAAATTGGGGTCATGGTGGTGGTGTTGGGAAAGTCGACAAAGGAAAAAGGGACATTTTCCAGGGTATTTTGGCTTCAGAAATCCTTTTGAAATACCAGGGGAAGAGGAGAACATCTTAAAATGTGTTATTTTTGTGGTTACTATTGCTTCTCTCAGTTGTTCTTTCAGCAACAGCCCAATTTAATTGATGACAGGTATAAAGATACTGTCATAAGGACTCTAAGTTGCTACAAAAGGTTGGATAGTAACCAAATGGTTAATTTTTAACAATTCATTAGGTTAACTCATAAAACAACTAATGTCCACACAAAAAAGTTAGAGTCAACATTGCAACTGTAAACAAGGGTAACATCGCCATCCAGAGAAAATGATTTGTGTATAGAAATGAAAAAGGATAACATTTTGAATATTACCCACCTTGTTTTTTCTTCTTGTGATTGTCTTTTAACTGTAGTTTTCATCATTAAACTAAAAAATAAATGTGAGATCTGTTGCCCTAGGGGGTAGGAAGAGCAGTAAAAACCCAACAAGAACTCTGAGAGTAAAGTTCTTAAAAAAAAATTTTTTTTAGTCAAGGCCTCACTCTTTCCCCCAGGTTACAGGACAATGGCACAATCATGGTTTACTACAACCTTGACCTCCTGGGTCCAGGCAATTCTTTTGCCTCAGCCTCCTGAATAGGTGTGATGACAGACACATGACTTGCCAGGCTAATATTTAAAATTTTTGTAGAGTGTTGCCCAGGCTGGTCTTAAACTCCTGGGCTCCAGTTATCCTCCTGCCTGAGCCTTCCAAAGTGCAGAGCTTACAGACATGAACCATTGTGCCCCACCCAAATTCTTGACTTCATAGGTCTTAAGTAGGCTTTGGTACTATTCTAATGGAGACATTCATCTGAAAGCAGAAGAATGTTTGAAAAACAAAAGTTAGACTCTGTTGAGACTTCAGTTTGTAATGGAATGTTAGAAGTTGGTCTTGAAGACTCACACACAAAACATATAATTTACACCACCAATCACAGGGTTGGGAGGAAATAAACTAACAGTGTGCCTTTTTTTTTTTTTAACTGTAAAGATGATTTTTTAAAAAGTGCAGTGAGTAGAACCAAGGGAGATAAATATTTGAATTTGGTGAGATGCTGAGGGGACTTTGAAAAGGGGCCATTGCCACACACCCCTGAGCAATTGAAAGTTGTTCTCATAGAGTTGTAAGTACTAACCTTGGTTTTTGTTTTTACTAAGTGGCTTAAATATGGCTATTATTTAAGCAGCCGTAAAGGACAAAATTATGAACTTTGCAGCAACTTGTATGGACTTAGAGTCTATCATACTCAGTGATCTATCACAGAAACAAAGAACTGAGTACCACATGATCTCACTCATATGCTGACCCTGAACAATTATAATAATACTATAAGAAAGGGATTGGCAGTAGTGGGAAACTGCTGGAGAGGGGAGCACACTTCATCAATAAGGGTACCTGATCTCAATCCAGGTGAAGTGGAGATCAAAGTGAGTCCCAAACTTTACCTGTACAATGACCATTTGTATACCTAACCCTGAACTGTACCCCACGTCTTTAAAATAAAAATAAAACCCTGCTATTATCAAAACAAAGACCCCCCCAAAAAAATCACCTATAATTTCACCAACCCAATAATACATATTTCAATGATTATTCTGCCAGTCATTTTACCTATGCATATTAATGTATGTTTATGCTGGACGCAGTGGCTCAAACCTGTAATCCCAGCACTTTGGGAGGCTTAGGCGAGAGGATTGCCTGAGCCTAGGGTTTTGAGACCAGCTTGGCCAACTTGGTCAGACCTCATCTTTACAATAAATAAAAAAAGTAGCTGGGTGTGGTGCAGTTCCAGCTACTTGGAATACTGAGTGGGAAGGATCACCTGAGCCCAGTAGACGGAGGCTGTGGTGGCCTTGAGCATGCCACTGCACTCCAGCCTGGGCAACAGAGTGAGACTCTGACTAAAAAAAAAAAAACAAAGTATATTTGTGTCCACATCTATAGCCATACTTATACCTATATCTTCAACTCTATTTGCTTCTGTATCTACTGTACTTGTACTTATATCTATATCCAAAAGTCATATGTCTTAGAAAATTCTGGGGGCATCGTGAAAACTAGAAAGCAAAAATTAAAAAAAAACAAGACCCTGGAGTCAATATTCATAACAGAGCTAAGTCATAGACTATTTCTGTGAACCCCCAAATATATGCATTAGCAACAAATCACCAACAGCCAGACAACTTGCTTAGCACCAACACCTTCGTTAGAAGAAGCAAGAATGAAGCAATGAGTGACTGATGGACTCGAGGAACCTACAAACAGCCAATAGGAGAGTGTGGAAAGAGATAGAAGACAGCAGCTAAAGGTGGAGGATTTCTGTTAGGTTAAAGACCTCACGGGGGCCTCCAAAAATATCAGGTTAAAACATATCCCAGTGGGGCCTCCAAATGTTAGGTCAGGCCCAGTGGGGGGGTGTTTGGTTTGCCATCCAGTGCTGTGAGAAAGATGCAAAGAATTGTACAGAAGTTAGACTGGAAAATATAGTTTATTTAAAAAGTAAATGAGAAAGAGAGAGAGAGATTGAGATTTGCCTCCCCGAAGTAGGGGAGGGGGCCAAAGCTTAGGGAAAACATGGCCTGGTTGTAGCTCAAAGAACACATGGCCAGACCATAGCTTAGCAAGGCGATGGTGTTTGAAGGTGATGGTTGTTTGAAGTTGAATGCCTTTTAATCCTTCCCTTTGATGAGGGCAGGTGGTAAAGGTGATTGGGTGGTGGTCTGTTCCATGTCATCATGGAGGGCACATATGCACAGATACTGACGTCAGGTGACGGCTAGTAGGCAGATGGGTGAGCTAGTTACATGATTGCTGCCATGGTGATGGGGTCTGTCTGTGTCATGAAGGTCAGGAAGGGCTGATTGGGTTAACTTGGGTCTTATGGGTGGAGGCAAATACTTGAAATAGAAAAGCTAATTAGTATAAAACAAAACAATTTGGGGAGGTTGTAAAACAGTTATCAGTAGCTACCTCTGAGAAACTGGTTCTGAACTTCTAGAGAAGCTTGACAGAGCTAAACAATGTTAAAATGGCAGCTCATTGGGTATATTGACTCCATGTTATTTCTTTTCAGTTTCTTAAACTTATTTATATAAAGGATGAGTGTAAGGGCTACATTAGGAAGTTGGTGCTATCTAGCCCCTAGGAACCCTTGAAACTGATGAACCAGGATTTCCTTCCAGGGTAAAGTATTCGGCTAGCAGGAATGGAATCAAAATTGGTCTGGGCAGGAACAAAAAGCAAGAAAGGAAAGAGGCTGTCCAGGTAAAAGTGGGAAGGGGAAGTGGAATGAGAAAATCTTAGCAAGCAAGTCACTATATATTTTTTTGAATTGGAGTCTCACTCTGTCACCCAGGCTGGAGCGCAGTGGCATGATCACGGCCACCTCAGCCTCCACCTGCTGGACTCAGCTGATCCTTCCGCCTCAGCCTTCCAAGTAGCTGGAACCGCAAGAACACGCCAGATAATTGTTTGATTTATTGGAGAGACGAGGTCTGACCAAGTTGCCTAGGCTGGTCTGGAAACCCTGGGCTCAGGCAATCCTCTAGCCTCAGCCTCCCAAAGTGCTGGAATTATAGGCATGAGTCACCACGCCCAGCCCAACCACCGTATTTTTTTCTTTTTTTAGAAAGCAGGATTTATGAAGTGGACAGAAAAGCTCCACAGTGCGAGGGCACCCAAGGGAGTTGCTACACAGAAATACTAGAAGAAGGAGCTCTGTGAAGTTACAAAATGTCATTTGAACCAAGATAAATTCTAAAAGTTCATGAAAGCAATTTCACATAATAATAAACAACAAAAAAATGGTGAGGTTATATCCCATTGAAACTTACCAAGCTACAAAGAGATTAAGGAGCAGAATAAAATTTGTACAGACAATGAAAGTGCTCCATAATGATATGCCTGTGAAATAAGCAAATAAGGCAAGTTAAAAAACATTTAAATGTGATATAAGTTATAAATGAATGACATTCATCAGGATTAGAAAAAGTTAGAAATGAGGTGACAGGACTGAAGAAAAAATTGGATATAGAGAGCAATCAAATTAGAAGAAACACATAAAGTTGGCTAACAACGTCTTAAGAAAAATGCAAGGTTAAAAGTTAAACATTAAAAACAAAAAAAGAAAAAAGAAACATTGAAGATAAGCGAAGATGATATACACTGTATAGTTAATAGGCGTCTCTGAAGAAGGAAACTAAAGCACGCAAAATCATAATTCAGGAAAGCTTGTATGGGATTTTTAAAAAAAGACTTGAAACTTATTGAATGCGTATGTATGATACTCATATATTCAAGAATGTCAACCTAGAGAGGTTAATATCAAGTCTTAT
The DNA here is from genome assembly GCA_963574415.1 of Tarsius wallacei. Taxonomy (NCBI): domain Eukaryota; kingdom Metazoa; phylum Chordata; class Mammalia; order Primates; family Tarsiidae; genus Tarsius; species Tarsius wallacei. Next base: position 17,001 of record CAUYQG010228172.1, on the reverse strand, counting down.
TTTGGGGAAACTTTTGAACATGAAGGAAAAAAATAATTTTGAGGGTGTGTGGATAAAAAGTGCATATAACTTATACTAATCCTCATGCTTTGAAACAATTTGTGCCAAAAAGAAATGAGGAGACATATTTAGTACATTGACAAAAAATGCAAAATAAGAACTTTAGCAAAATTAGAAGTAAAATAGGTACAGACTTTTAAATATAAAGAAACTTTGTGAGAATATTGTTCTTGTGAGAGCTTCTCAGAGGAATCCTGGGACAGCAAACTTCTGATGATTAAAATGACTAGAGTGGCATTAAAATATGAAATGGTGGTGAGAATATGTACTTGTAAAACTAAGAATAAAATCAGGTCAAAAAGGAGAAAATATATTTCTAGCATAAACTTTAGAAATGAGGAGGGGAGAAAGGAATAGCTTTTGTAAAAAATTTTAAGGATGTTTTTAATAATAATTATTGGTGGTGGTTTTATTAGTACTACTATTCTGGGACTATTCTGTGTATAATGTGGGATCAAGAAAGGACATCCCCTCTGTACTTGAGAAACAAGAGTCTTAGTGTTGGAGATAGAAGCTACAAATGTCATGTAGAAGAGGTATGTAAAAAGAATGTAGTTGTGAATATATTTGCATACATTACCTAGGTTATATATTATATAATATATGTGTTATATTATGTATATATTATATTATGTTTTCAGTCTATTTATATGTTTCTGGTGACCAAATGATGTCTTGAAATGCCTGAGCTTCTTGGAGAAATGGCACCTATAGGGCTGGCAATGCAGAAGATCAGTTTGCAAAATCTTGTTTCTCCAGGTAGCAAGGCAGCTAGCAGAGACTTTGTAGGATCATGTCAAAAAGAATTATATACTATCTTCAAGTGTCTCCTACTAATCAAACATGGGACATTTGAGTTTCAATAGGGATAAGAAGCAGAATATTTTGAGGCCCATATGTTTAAATTTATGAGTGGAAAATGATATAAAAATTAATTAGTCACCTTTTCAAAATATAAGGGGATTAATACATATCTTGAGAAATGGTATATGTTTATAAAAGGAAAGAATAAGGCATTTATGTTGCTTTCTTATATAAACGGTTTCTTTGAGTGACCTAACAGTAGATAAAGGAAGTGTCTCTTTATAAAAGTATTTCTGTAAATTAAAAAATAATATCACTAATTAGACTGTCAATATTTCACAGAATAACATGGATTCCAGGGTGAATTTTTTTCATCAAGAATATAAAGTGAACCGGTAGTTTCTTTCTTTCTTTCTTTCTTTTTTTTAGGTTGAAAATGTGTTTACCAGATGTCTTCATTATCTCTTTTAACAGAATTGAGCCTATCCTCCCCCAATGTCACCAATTATCCTGAACAGGGTCATGTCTAGTGCCTGTGTCACATGGTGGTAGAAATGCTTCACTCACTCCAACTGAGCATTTCGTTGGTGCCCGTGAAAGTCATTTTGTTAGGGAATGTCTTTTTTTTAAAGATGTGGGGTATAATTTAGGGTTAGGTATAGAAGTGGTCATTGTATTGGTAAAGTTTGGACCTCCCTTTGGTCCCCGCTTCACCTGGTTTGAGATCAGGTACACTTACTGATGCTGTGTTCCCGCCCCCACCCTGGCAGTATCTCGTGGGGGTGGGAACACAGCATCAGTAAGGGTACCTGATTCCTTTCATATAGTATTATGGTAAATGTTCAGGGTCTGCTTCTGAATGAGAACATGTGGTACTCAGTTATTTGTTTCTGTGATAGATCACTGAGTATGAGAGACTCTAAATCCATCCAAGTTGCTGTGAAATTCACAATTTTGTCTTTCTTTATGACTGGTGTAATATTCCACTGCATATATGTACCACATTTTTTTTTTTTTTGAGTTGGAGTCTTACTCTGTCACCCAGGCTGGAGTGCAATGGCACATCATGGCCACCCCAGCTTCGACCTGCTGGGTTCCAGCGATCCTTCCACCTCAGCCTTCCAAGTAGCTGGAACTACAGGTGTGTGCTACCACGCCCAGCTAATTTATTTTATTTTATTTTATTGTAGAGATGAGGTCTCACCAAGTTGCCTGGGCTGGTCTTGAACCCGTGGGTTCAGGCAATCCACTCGACTCTGCCTCCCAAAGTGCTGGGATTACAGGCTGAGCCACCGCACCTGGCCCACATTTTTTTTTTTTATCCAGTCCAGTTTCTATGGGCAGCATGGTTGGTTCCATGTTTTTGCTATTGTGAATAGTGCTGCAATAAACATGCATGTGCAGGTATCTTTTTTGTAGAGTGATTTAGGTTCCTCTGGGTATATTCCCAGAAGGGGGATTGCTGGGTTGTATGGAAAGTCAATTTCTAGTTCTTTTAGGAGTCGCCACACTGTTTTCCATAGAGGCTGTACTAATGTGCATTCCCACCAGCAGTGTAGAAGTGTTCCCTTTCTCACACCCCTCATCCTTGCTAGCATGTTGTTTTTTGTTTTATTAATGATGGCCATTCTCACTGGAGTTAGTTTACCCATTCTATGGCTGTCTCCTCACTCTCTTGATAGTTTCTTTTGCTTTGCAGAAGCTTTTCAGTTTGATGAGGTCCCAATTGTCAATCTTATTGCTTATGGCATGGGCTTTTGGGGTTTTGATCGGGAATTGGTTGCCTATTCAGCTTCCCATAAGGGCGTCTCCTGGGTTTTCTAAGATTCTTAATGTTTGAGGTTTTATGTTTAGGTCTTTGATCCATTTGGAGCTGATTTTTGTGTATGGTGATAGGTAGGGGTCCTGTTTCAATCTTCTGCATGATAGTTTCTTTTACAGCTCATTACCAAACTAGACTCTCTCTCTCACTCTCTCTCCATATCATTGCAGGTATGAAACATACAAAAGTTATTTATAAAACTGAAATAATTCTTTTAAAAAGTTTAATGTATCATGAACATTTTTCCTTGTTTAGCCTATATGAAACTAACATTACAACATTTATAATGTTATAATGACTGTAAAATTGTTCAGAGTATGGGCATATGACATCAGGTTCATAAACAGAATAATATGCTATTTTATTGAACATTTACTTTGCTGTCTTATGTTTTCAACAAATTTTCTTGTAGTAGAATGTTTTCTGTAGTTATATTTATTTTCTCAGCAAAGTATAATTATTCATTGAACATATTTTTTAATAAGGATAAAATTTCAACTTGTCCTTCAGAAAAGTTGACTAGCTTACACGACCACCAGTAGAATAGCCTTCCACATCCCTGCTATCCCATTAGGTCCAGTTAGCCCTCTGTATTTGTAGGTTCCAAATCAGATTCAATCCATTGTGGATCAAAAAATATTATCCAAAAATTTTAAAATAGCAATTAAAAATGGTGTAAATGAAAAACAATGCAACAACTCTTTACTTAGCATTTATATTGTATTGGGGATGATTTAAATACACAGAAGAGTGTGTACAGGTTGTATGCAGATTTACACCATTTTTATAAAGGACTTGAGCATCCTTGGATTTTGGTGTCCACAGGATGTGCTAAAGCCAGTCCCCACAGATACAGGCAGGGAAACTACATGCTTTACAAAAGCAGTTTTAACACAAGTAAGTTACATTATGTCTCAGGGTTATTATTATTCTTATTTATACACAGTTTTGGGGAAACACTTAACTTATAAACATTTAATCTGTCTGCAACTTTCAAGTAATATGTTGGAAGGAAAAAAACCAGTCTATTTTTGCCACTTTAGATGCCAGTTGCAATTAGTGGGTTGTCACCTATACTTCTCATTGGCTGACTATAAACTGGGGTTTCTCACAATCTCCTGAGATTTAATTAATTTTCTGGAGCGACTCACAGAACTCCGAGAAACATGTTAACCGTTTATTATATTAATGAAGAATGTGATAAAGAAAACGGAAAAGCGGTCAGATAGAGAGATGCACAGGGCAAAGCCTGCTGGAAGCGGGGTCAGAGCTTCCATGCTCCCTCCTAACCCACCAACCTCTAGGTTCTTCCACGTGTTCAGCAATCTGAAAGTGCTCTGAACCCTGACCTTCTGGGATCTTATGGAGGCCTCATTAGGTTGGCATGATTGATTACATCATTGGGCTATTGATGATCAACTCAACCTTCGGCCCCTCTTCCTCTATGGAGGTCAGGAAGTGGGACTGAGAGGTCTAGCCCTCTAACAATAAGGTTGGTTCACTGGCAACACACCGGTCCCCAATCTGAGGCTGCCCAGGAGCCCATGACAAGTCACCTCATTAGAACAAAAGATGCTTACATCACCCACGAAATTCCCAGGGATTCAGTAGCTCTGTGTCAGGCTCTCCCATCACTCAGGAGATTATAAAGGTCTCAGAAACTCTGTGTCAGGAACTCAGTCAAAGCCAAAATTTAAAACAAAAGATTCTTCTAGCATCCCTATCTACAAGGGCTCAGGAACTGAAGGCAGGGAACAATGCATATATTTCTTATTGGGTCACAATGCCACATATTTATTATTTCTTTTTTGAGTCTACACTGTTTGTTTTTATTTGCTTTAAATGAAACTTTAAATGAAAACTTGCACTATTTTAGATGGTAAACAAAAAATTTTTAAAAATAAATATGGAGTTAAATGAAATACAGTGTCTTATCTGGCTCATTTATTTGTTAAAAATAATTTACCAGTCACTAAAGACAATCAGCTTTTCTTTTTTTAATTTTTAAAATTTTTCTATGAATGGGACATATGCTGCATTTAAAAATATCTATACGATTAACAGCTAAGCATTTATTGTGATGAACTGATCCAATTAGCCTCTTTATCTGTTTCTGCTATTAAGAGCTACAAGCTAAGAAAATTCAGCTTTAATTTAACTTTTTTTTTCTGAGAATTACTGGACACATTTGAAAATAAACAGCAGATATCCCCCTTGGAACCAACTTTGAGATATACTTCGAGTGGGTTTTGTAGCCCACTGTGGGATGGGAGAGTTCTAAAATGCAGGTCCTGATTTCAAGGTCTTTTATTATGGCTGTGGTGGTGCCGGGATTGGACAACCATTCATCTTCTTGGCAGAGATTCATTTAAGTGACTCCTAAGTACCTGAGTGTTGAATTCAGCCCAGCCTCTTTAGAACAAGAGGATCTCCTTGAAGGAGCTAGGTGTGTGCATGTGTTTTTAAAAAGGAAAAGTGCTAATTTTTAACTGGGGCTGAGCTTCTATAGTCTCTTGTTAATCTTTGCAGAATGTTTCCCAGTAGAAGAGCTTAGTTTTTGCCTTCCATTTTTTTTTTAAACAACAGTCCTTGCTATTTTAATCTGTCACTCCTTGGGACGAAAGAACATGGCAGAGCATCCGAGGTTGCGTTTCCTGTCTTTTAGCATATAATGGTGCCTCTCTCCTATAGTATTTTGAACCTAATACAACTTTCTGCCTATGTATTGGAGGCCTATAGTTCTTCATGTTGTCCTTTATCTTGCTGCTTTCACTCTTTTCATCGGATCTGACATTGTAGTAAACAAAGTAATTAGTTAGAAGGTATTTCAAGAATATATTAGAATATGTAGAGAGCCAGGAAGAGGCACTGGAGATGTATTCAGCCCCTACAGATTATATAAAGCAAGGAGAAGTGGAGACCATGGTGACTTTTCAATGTTCACAAAGCCAATTCACAGCTGATATTTTATGTAACTCCATTCAGGCGGTGGATTACTTTACATTGTGATTCATGTGACACCAATGAAAATAATTCCATGGTTTATTAATGACTTCAAAAAGACTAAATGACTAATATGGATCCTCTAAAGTTATATACAGAAACTACATATTGCTGTTTGTATAATTAGTTTCCTAGAAGTATGGATACGATGCTAAATAAATTGAAACACGTTGCAACATTGTTGTGCTGATATTTGTTCCATAATATACTCATGTTTTCTTTGCACTACGAATATTCTAGTACTTGGAAATGCTTGGAAAAGCAGAGCTTACAAGAGAGATTTAATTAAAATAGTGATAAACTTTTGATTACCAAAATTTGATTTTACTTGTAATAAAATATCATTCTTCTTCCTGACCTCTTGGCAGCCTTGCCATGCTCATGGATTCTTTTTTGGAAAAGTAGACTTTCCTTGTCTCAGTGGCTGCTGCTTTGCTTTCCTCCAAATTTCCAATGGAACCTTTTGTTCTGTCTCTATCGGTCCCTCTATTTCATTCCCATCTCTTAAATTATCAATCTCTAAGTGTTTTCCTTGATTGTTTTACTTTCTATCCACATACTTTAGTTTTTCCTAGTATTTTCACAACTTCAGCAGTCATCTCTGCATACATGAGTTCAAGTATTTTCAGTTTCAACCTTTTCCCGACTACTGACACTGCATTTCTAATGCCTGTTAGATATCTTCACTTTGATGCTTGCTGAATATCCAGTTCTATATGTCCAAATCTGAACTCATTAGTTCCTTGTCAACCTGTGACCCCATCTCCCTCCTTATTCTCCTCTTTCTGTTAATGCCACATATTTCTCCCAGCAACTTCTCTCGAGTTGTTGAGGCTCAAAGTCTAGGGATAATTTTTTCCCCATCATATATCAATCTCTTATCCCTGACATTCAAAGAGTTGTTGCTATGGTCTGAATGTTCATGTCCCTCAAAATTCATATGTTGAAACTTAACCCCCAAGTTGATAGTATTAAGAGATGGGGGTCTTTGGGAAGTGATTAGGTCATGAGGGTAGAGCCCTTGTGAATGGGATTAGTGCCCTTATAAAAGAGGTCTAATGGAGCTTGTTTGACTTTCTGTGTATGTGGAGATACATAGAAAGTCCCATCTATGAAAAACAGGCCGTCACCAGACACTGAATCTGCTAGCATCTTGATCGTGGACTTCGCAATTCCTCCACAACAGTGAGCAATAAATTTCTGTTTTTATAAATTATCCAGTCTAAGGTATATTAGTATAGCAGCCTGAGCACACAAAGACAGTTTTCAAGTCTTGAAGATTTTACTTCTGAAGGGTTTTCTCGTTCATCCTCAATTTTCCATTTATTTCTTACAATACTAATTCATCTCTTTACTAGCTCTTCCCAGACCTCTGACAAAGTTAACTGTTGGTCTCTCTACTTTTGAAAGTCTTTGTCAAGTACCCTGCAAACAAAAGAGGAGGGGAACAACAACAACAAAAATCCCAGAATTTATGTACTAAAACATGTGTATTTATTCTTACATGTTTAAACTTCAGTAAATTTAAAGTACTCTCTGTTTGATACAGTGCATCAATGAAGATGCTTTTTCCACTGCTCAAAACAATTTTTGAACCTGTCAATTTTGATGCCTTTTAGTGCTTCTGCCATTTTTTGTTTCTCCTCTTCCACATGGGCAAAATGTTTCCCTGTAAGGACTTTTTTTTCATCTAGGGAAACAAAATGTTGCTCGGGGAGAGATGGAGTGAATAGGGAGGGTGGAACATGGGGGATCATGCCATTTTTTGGTCAAAAACTGCTGAACACAGTGTGATGTAGGTAGGTGTGCTTGTAAATCAACCATCATGAAATGGGCAAATGCGCTTAAAGAATCTCCCCCTAAAAATTCACTGAAGTTGAACACACACAGCCTTTCACAACAATGCTAGCAGGTACACTGATGCCAGTTGGGTTCCTAGAACATTTACCTAAAGCTTAGTTTTGGCTCACATGCTCCAAGGCTGTCAATGGTCTCCACTGACATATGGTTTTGAGACAGGATATAGCTAGAGAAAGGCTAGGCAGACAGACAGGGTGGGCCCTCTGGTAACAATGTAGCGACCTCTCCCCAGGCCTCTCAGGCTGGTACACTCACATTGGAAAACAAGCTCTCCCTAGGAACCGCTCCAGCTAGAGTTTAAGTACTCACTGCTGGGATTGAAAAACAACCAAGCAGCTTACTGCCAAGTACTGACCTATTGGATCACCATTAGGCCCCTACCTCCTGCCAATTGGTGCTTAGTACTGACCAATCAGCACAGTTAGTGCTGACCAATCAGCTCACAGCTAGTGCTAGCTAATCGGCTTGGTCTTAGGGCTATATAAACACCAGGTTACTACCCCCCCCATTGAGGGAGTCTGGGTTCTCTCCCACTGTGGTAGCTTCTGCGTACTGTCAATAAATCCTGCTTTCTCGCTTTCCAGCTGTCTGTGTCCCTCATTCTTCCTGGGCATGAGACAAGAACCTCGACCTGAAGAGCCACACAAGATCCGAGCTGAAGATCCCTGCGTCCTGGAGGCTGGCTTGACAGCTGAAGTAGCCAACTGAACCCGGGAGGGCTGCTGGAAGAAGGTGAGACTCCGAAGCTGAGACACTTCTGGGGGCTCCAACGCTCTCAGGGCTTGGCTTGCCAGCCCATTAGAGCTGACACTTCTGGGACTAGGCTCACCAGCCCCTCGAGCTGACCCTCTCAGGAGCTTGGCTGACTGACCCGTTGAGCTGACACTCTCCAAGCTCAGACCTGAAAAACCCGTATCAGTTTTTCATCAAAGCATAATAGTTTTTCTGGAAAATGGCTTCAAACGACTCTGCCCTTGTCTTTTCTTTCACTTCTCAACATGTCCCCTACACAAGTGCTTTCCAAATTTAATGTGCACGTGAATAAAATGTAGGCCACGCACCGTCCTTGGAAAGTTGTGTGTGATTTTTTTGGGTGCTATGCAGTTTACTGTGTGCGACACCTTGTGGTGCACCTACCTGTATCATAATCCTATTTTTCCTTCAAAGTCAACCTGTCCATGAAATCTCATTTGCATGAATTTTATATATTCTTCTTCCCAATTCCCAAGCATCTATACATGTCTTCTTCATGACGCTTAGACTATATTACTTTGCATGATAATTTCTTAAATCGAATGCGAGAGTTTTGAAGACAAGGGGCTATGTTTTATTTCACTCGATTTCCCTGCAGACCCTGCACAACGTGTTACACACAGAAGGAGCTTAATAACTATTGTTTATGTTAAATTATTCAACATGGTTGAGCCAGCCTGATAAACCACCAGTAAACAGACTTCAGCTCATAATTAATGTTCGTGATATTTCCTCTAAACTGGAAAAGCTTAGATTCTCTTTAGCTGTGGCCTTTTCAGAAATGTTTGTATAAATTCCAAATATCAAACTCTGCCCTGTTGTTAAAACAACTTCGGATTTCAAGTCAACTCGATGCTTGAGACTAAAAAGGAAAATGCTAAGTATTAATGAATATAAAGGTTAAAACTTTTTTTTTTTTTTTCCCAGGGAAATCTAAATTGGTATAAATAAGTAGGAGGAGGGTGTTTCCGCAGCTGAACTGTATTCTTTTACCGACTTGCTCAATGTGTTGTTTGAGAAAGGCTGTGTGTTCTCAATGAAACGAGATCACTACGGGTTGTCTCAGTTTGTTGCCAACCAAGCAGAGGGAGAATTGTGTTCATTGTTAAAAAGTAGAAATTGCTGGAACTTTAGGCTTCAATGAAGACTGCCTCTGGGGTGCTCATTCAGTCTTTCCCATTTTTCGTGCTATTAATATATGCCAAACAATGTTTTATGGATATAGAACTGAAAGTCAAACATTTTCCCATCATCAGCTAAAAATCTAGTGGGAGAGATATACAAATATACAATCACTGATAAGACAATGTGGCAAGTGGTTCATTAGGGAAGCTACCGAGTTTAAAAGAATAGGTAACAGTTGGGTGTGGTGAATCACACCTGTAATCCCAGCACTTTGGGAGGCAGAGGAGAGAAGATTGCCTGAGTCCAAGAGTTCGAGACCAGTCTGGGCAACTTGGTGAGACCTCGTTTGTACAATAAATCAAAAAATTACTTGGGTGTGGTGGCACACACCTGTAGTTCCAGCTACTTGGAATGCTAAGGTGGAAGGATCGCCTGAGCCCAGCAGGTTGAGGCTGTGGTGTCCATGGGTGTGCCACTGCATTCCAGCCTGGGCAAAAGAGTAAAAGAGTGACACACACACACACACACACACAAATATGTAAGATTTCTGTGTTAGAACAAGCAGGAGGGGACATTTCATATTAAGCAGTGCTTCCCAATTATTTTTTTCATTATTATCCCCCCGAGGTACCTTTTTAGTGTCTTTTCCTAAACATTAGCACCCGCTCCCAATAAAATGTTAATACCACAGATATATTGAATGTCCCTTTGTGTACTGTGGCCTGTTGAAGAGTTCCAAGCTGCTGTAATATCTAAAGATTTTTTTTTCATCCTCCCACAACCATTTTTTTATCCTCTTGGGATGATATGACCCCCCACCCCCAGTAGGCCTGACTCAGGACTTGCATGCCTAGATCTTGCCAGCAATTTTGTTCTCCCAGAGTCAGTTTTGACAATCTTTTTGTGTCCTATTGCCCTCATATGGCTGCCCCTTGCTTGATCTCAGCTACTTTTTACCCAATTGTGGTTTAACTGTTACAGTGAACTGGCATTTGGGGTAACCCCTCTGCATTTGATAGACTGCGATTCTGCTGTGTGTAGCAGAAAAGTAAAAACGAACAGAGATTTTTTTGTTCACTCTGGGAGTACAACTGTGCTCGGTACTGGCTTGAAGGACCTAGACTGTTTCCAGTTCACAATGTTTTGTCAACTCTGGGGTGTTGCCCTTGTCCAAGTGTCTTCCATAGCCTTGGCAGGAGGAGGGAACATAGGCATAGGGATGTCACGTGACAGCTACCTTTTAAGGGTGGTATCCAGAAAGTGTCACTACCACTCATAGCACATTGGCCCGGACGTAGTCTCATACACACACCTGGCTACAAAGGGGACTGGGCAATGCCATCTTTATTCTGGTGGCCAGCCATGTGCCCAGATGAAACTGAAGAATGAGATTCTGGATATGAGGGACTGCTAGAGCTGTTTCTCCCTGCCAGCAATGTTTGCTTTAAAAAAAATTATTTTTAGTAGACAAATAAAATCGCAACATTTACTGAAATAAAATGATTTTGCATTAAAATGATCCAAAGTCTAACATCTAACACGTTAAGGAGCTTTGATACTTTTTTCCCTCATGTAGTTCTTATCTAGGCATAATATTTCTATTGCTACAGATACAATGTTTTTTTTTTTCTTTTTCACTTAGTGCCATAAGTACTTTTCTGTGTTGTTATGTAATCCTCATAATTTTAAGGGTCCTAGATATGCTATAATGAATATTTTCAGGTATATGAAATTTTCCTTCTTTAGGATAATTTTCTTATTCTATCTGTCCACCAAAAGTGGGATGATTTGGTCAAAGGGTATGATTATTTTATGTCTTGAAACACACTAAAAAAAATCATTATTTCGAAAGGAAAATCTTCCAACGTTATCCCATTGTTTTATTAGTGGTTGTTTTTTCATCACTTTTATAAGCTATGTATAACAGTGTCTACTTGATGACCAAATTTCCGTATTTTGTAGATTTAAGAAGCTTCATTATTCTTACATTAATGTGTTATTTTGGTAAGTAGTGGAGGTGAACATTTATATATATATGTATATATTATCCTACTAACTCTTGTTGCTCATATACTTTCTTAAAATTTTTGGTATTATTTTCGTATCAATTTGTCTAAGCTTTCTATACAATATGAACATGGTCTTTGAAATATAAACTTTAGTGCAAATATTTGTCTGGATTTGTTTTCTCATTATTATAAAATCATCATTAATATTCTCATTTCTCCAATCCTTCCTCCCTTAGATTCTTTGTGAAAGTGCAGTCTTCAGAAAAATAAGAAAGAATTAGAAGACTAGTCAAAATACATGTCAAACGCCCATGAAAAGCAAACGTTAGCTCAGACATTGCTTCTCCAAGGAAACATTTATTTTAATAAACGTCTCTCTTTGATTAGTGTTCTCTAGAACACCGCGAATATAAAGGCACACACACAAAATAAACCTTCCGGGTTTTCTAACTATTTGCTGTGATTTTGTGGTTTAATCCATTCGAAAACTAGCAGAACACAGCACTGCCCACCCTCCTCCGGAGGAATCACAATTTCACAGTTTGGTTCCCAGCACTGCCTGGCAGAACTGCTGTCGTACTAGGTTTCTGGCTCTGGACATGCAGGCACAAGTCTCTCCTGTTGGCTTCTCAGTGGGGGAAGGGAGTAACACCAAAGGAAGCAGCAATTAGATCCATATGTAATAATACAAACGCTGCAGAATTGTTCCCCGTCCTCATATCTATGTTACTGAAGTATTATGACTTTTTCCCACTCAATGATTTTTTTTTTTTCACAAAAATGGGTGTAGATTTGCACAAACTAGAACATAGGAAGCAACATGACAAACTAAGGAGTTACACGTTATTTATTTACAGCATTATTTAGCTGACACCTTTTGAAAAAAATCTTTAACTCAAAGAAAATGAATGATCAAATCCAAGAATGTAATCAGCCATGAGATTCCTAATGAAAAAAATTTAATGGATAAAATGTTTCTTTTTAAAAATCTGTTACCAAAAAATATGAGACTCAACCAATTTAAAGTACATCATCTCATCATATATAAGGTGAGAGAGCATATTTAATTTATGTTTTGTGACACTTTTTTTTAAAAACAAGGTTATTGAGCAGCTGGAAGAGACTAATGTTGTTTAGCACGTGTTTCTCCAGTGCTCTGCCGACAAACAACATCACACTGCTCACTGGCATCCGTCCCACCAGAAACAACGTGATATATGAGAAAAGGCACTGGCTTTGAAGTCAGCTAAACTTGGGAACACATTGCAGCTCTTCATGCTGTGCTCCTGGGTAACTTTATTAACCTTTCTGTCTCTCCCTATTGTAAGATTTTTTTTAAAAAAGTAGTACAGATACCTACCTTGCAAGGTCATGGTGAAGATCCGTGGTAATATATATAGAATATCCACCATCATGGCTGCAATAAAGGGGGAACTCAATAACTGATAGTTACTTTTATTCTTTCTTTTCCAACACTGCATTTTTTTCTGGACCACGTGTGGCAAATATTTCTTAATTATATTTGTATTTTTATCCCCATCCTCTTCCCATGCCAATGGAAGACAATGTTAGTTGCCCATGGCATCGTATTCTACTGTGTTTATACAGTATTTGAATTTAATTATCTTACACATTTGCTGAGGAAGTTACAGTATGTAGTTTTTTTGCAGGAGTTACAGCTTCTAGTATATATTGCAGGTAAGAAAAGACACATTTATTGAATTATTTCCTTTTAGAATTTGAATTTTATTATAGCTTAATTTTGTATAATACTAGAAACATACAGTAAGTGGGAATTAATTTGTGTCATCAATGTACTACACATGCTTTTCTTCTGTGCACTTATGCTGCTTAGGTTCAGGCTATTTTATAAAAATATTTGTAACTCTAGCATAATTCAGTTAATTCTCACCTGATTCATCTCTGCTAGTTTCAGGAACAGATCCAGAAACCAAAGGGCAGAGAGTCCCCAGCACTTTGTGGCTCCTTTTCTGCTGTAGCGCTGAGTGTGATGAGAAAGGCCGGAACCAAGTGCACTTGTGGAAAATGTACCCATGGGGAGAGTGCTGCCTCAAGCACTAGGCCTGTGTTGTCTAAAAGTGAGGCAGCAGTTGATGTCAATCAAAGGAAACTTCCCCAAGGACTATTCTTCAAGAGAGGTGGGGATAGTTGTCACAAAGGGTGCTATGGTTTAAATTGTCCCTCCAAAAGCATGTATTGAAAACTTAATCCCCAATGCAACAGTTTTGGGAGATGGGGCCCAATGGGAGGTGTTTAGGTCATGAAGGCTACACATTCATAAACTGATTAAAGCTGATTATAAAAGGGCTTGAACTGGAAGTTCAATTTCTTGTTCTCTCTATTGTGTTCTCTTACATTCCCACATCCTGCCAGGGAATGATACAGCAAGAAGGTCTTCACCAGATGCAGGTATTCAATCTTGGACTTCCCAGTCTCCAGAATCATGAGTCAAATAAATCTTTTTCTTTATAAATGAGCCAGTTTCTGGTATTTTGTTTCAGCAACATGAAATTGACTGAGACATAATTTTAATAATTGTTTTTGTTTTCCTGTTATTATTTATTTGAGAGATGAGAACACATATATTAAATAAATAGTGAACAAACCTAGGAATGAAAAAAAATATTGAAGTTCAGAGTAATCTCTTTCTTGACATGGTAGGCAGAATTCTGTGATGACTCTCAAATTCCTCATTCCCTAGAGTGCATGATCTATATAATCCACTCCCTTGAGTATGCATAGAATGGGTGTCAGTCCTGTGATTAAATTACATTATATGAAAAAGGTGAAGGGATTTTTTTTCTGGTGGGATTAAAGTTGCTGATCATGTGACTTTGAGTTACTCTCAAGAAAAAATATCCTGAGTAGGCCTGACCTAATCAGGTGACCCATTAAAAGAGACTGTGCACTTTCTGATGTTCAGCAAATCCGATGTTCTCTTATTGGTCTTGAAGAGACCAGTTGTCATTGTGTGAAGAGGGCAGCATGGAAAGAACAGCAGGTGGCTTCTAGAAGCTAGAGTAGCACCTGGCTGACAGCAAGAAAGCAGGGACCTCAGTTTTATAGCTGCAAGAAAATGAATTCTGCCAACAACCAGTGAGCTTGAAAGAGGACCCTGCATTTCATACAAGAACACAGCCCCAACCAACACTTTGATTTCATTCTGTAAGACCCAGAGGAGATGACCAGGTAGCCAGCATCCAGGTTGCTAAAACTGTGAGATAATACGTTTGTGTAGTCGTGAACCTCTAAGTTTGTAGTGATTTGTTATGCAGCAATAGAAAACTAATGCTGTTGGTTAAAATATTTGAATCCCTCATTTTCTGTTTTTCATAAAGGAAATAATATCTTCTACTTTGAAAATTATTTCACATAGGGGTGTTTTGATTCCATATTGCATCTTCAACTTTATTCTGTATTCATGACTTTAAATGAGCATTGAGTCATGCCAGATTTCCCCTCCCTAAGATAATCTTACATATATCTCATGTCTCCTTTTATATACCTTCTCATCTCTACCTGAAAGAACTGTCATCTACAATTACGTTCTCAAATTTATCCTTCATTCACTGTGAACTAACTTGCCCCCATCATTCCATAGATACACTGTGGTCATATTTGCCGAAAACATTCTTGCTAATGAGTTAAACAGACACTTTTCAGTTCTTATCATTCTTGACCACTCACTAGCATTAATACCTTCTTTTTCCAAAAATATCTCCTTTGGCTTCCATCATATTTCACTCTCCTCATTTTCCTGTTTTTCCCCCGACTGCTCTTTTTTGCATTAAATATTGATGTCATCCAAGGCTCTATCTGCTTTCTTCTTCCTCCTCCTCCTCCTCCTTTTCCTCTTCCTCCTCTTCTTCTTCTTTCTCTTTTTTCATTCTAAATACTATTCCTGAACAGCCTTATTCATCCTCTCTATTTCAATTGTCACATATGAAGGGGGACCCAAAAAATACTGGAATTGTTTTTTGGAGAGCAGGCCCCTTGTAGCACAAGCTTCTCCCACTAGGTAAGTGTTCTGAGAACTCATCAGTATCAGTGTATCAGCTAGTGTTATGAGAGGATGTGATCAGCTTCAGTGAGGTTTTTTTTGGAGATTTTTTTCAATGCATTCGCCCATTTCATGATGGACAATTTACACAAAAAACCCACCCAGACTGCACTGAGTGTTCATCAGTTTTTGACCAATAAAGGCATGATCCCCATGCCCCACCCTCCCTATTCACCTACTCTCATCCTGAGCGACATTTTTTTTGTTTCTCTGGATGAAAAAAGTCCTCAAAAGGAAACACTTTGCTGACGTGGAAGAGGTGACACACACAAAATGGCAGAAGCACCAAAAGGCATCAAAATTGAAGAGTTCAAAAACTGTTGTGAGCAGTGGAAAAAGTGTCTTGATAGGTGTACAGCATCAAACAAAGAGTACTTTGAAGGTGACTGAAGTTTAAACAAGTAAGAATGCATAATTTTTTATAAATAAATTCTGGGCTTTTTGGAGTCTCCCCTCATATATGCTGACAATTAATCTCTGTGCAAGATCTCCAGATCTTTCTTCATTGCTTGAAGCTTGTGTGTCCAGTTGCTTGGAGGATATCTCTATTCGGAAGGCTCACAAGCATCTTTAGGTCAACAGACACAATACTCACTTCATATCTTACATGCCAGATTTGGTCTTTTTCTGCGTTCCCTACTTTTATGGACATCACTGTTACCTCCCCACTTAGCCAGTCTAAGGAACTTGATATTACCTTAGCCTTTCTGTCAGACTTCTTCCTCTCCCTTATCTCCCACATTTAATCCATTATCAAATTCTGCTGTGTTTTCGTATATCTTAGTTATATCCATTTTAACTATTTTATTAATTACAGTCACCAGTATCTCTTCATATTCAGCAATATCCTCAAATTCTTTCTATCTTTTCCATCCAGTCTCTCGATTTGTTTTTCTGTGTTGCACCTGGAGTAATCTTTATAATGCACACGTCTGATTATGTCCCTTTTTTGCTTAAAATTGAATGACTTCTGTTCTTCTGGGTAAAATCTCAAACTTGGATAGGCCACTTAAACCACTCATCACCGGCATTTCCCATGATTCTTCCCTCCTTGCCTTTACGAACTTCTCCCCACCACTGTCTGCAGCTTTTTCTGCACTGCAGTGACTATTAACCACAACAGTTGTGTCTATGTCGTCTTACTTGCCATCTTCTCTGGTTGGGAAACACTTCCATATCTGCCTCAATTCTTTTAGTTGGTCCAGTTATTCCTTACTATTGGGTTGAAAACACCGTCTCCGATTAACCAAACCTAATTCAGAGGCGCTTCCTTTATCCCTCATTGCACTGTCTGAAGTTCTCAAGCTGTGTCATAGTTGAATGACCTTTCTACTCTTTTATTTTATTTTTTTGAGTTGGAGTCTCACTCTGTCGCCCAGACTGGAGTGCAGCGGCCGCTCCCGGCCACCGCAGCCTCGACCTGCTGGGCTCCTGCGATCCTTCCGCTTCCGCCTTCCGAGTAGCTGGAACTGCAGGCGCGCACT
>CAUYQG010228170.1:0-12188 GCA_963574415.1 Tarsius wallacei | reverse complement strand
CCAACTCAAAAAAAAAAGAATATGCTTTAAATTATATTTAAAGAGTCCCACGATCCATCTCACTGGGCTGTGAGATTCCCCTGCATATTAAGCTGAAAATGGTACACAAAGGGAATTTAAGCTCTTTCTCCCCTTTCTCTTCCCTAAATATAGTCAATCCTCAGAAATTAGACTTATCCTTTCATTTTCACACAACTATCCTATTTTGTTTCAACCCCAATTCTGTGGTCATGATTTTCTTGGGTGATCGCTGCAAGTCTTGTCAGAAAGCCAAACAGATATTGGAAAACAGACCTGTGTTTATTGAGTGGAAGCAAAATATAATTCTTCTAAGTCGGGAAATGTGGTTCTTATTCTTATGCCCCCAAGAGTGTTTTGTAACCGATTTGATTTTTCAAAGAAAGAGAAAGCGAACTCAAAGAAAGCGAAAAGTTCAAGGGATCATCTCTCAGGTCTTCACACCTCAGGTTGCAGCAGTGATATTTGCTAATAATTTTGGCAGGGCTTCTTCAGAAAGTAACAGTTTTTATAGTGCTCAGACCCTGATGCTGCATAAGCGATCTGTGTCGATTCGCAGAATCGTTCAACGGTAACCACATGGTAGGAACATGGTAACAACTCCTTGCCTCGGCCCTTGGTGACCCAACTTCTGCACCCCTCTCTGCCCTCATGTGATGTCAGGCCCTTGTTCTGAACCACATCGTAACGGGTGTGGCGGCTTCATGCGTGGCCTTCCTGTTGTTGGCACTCTCTGTTTCACCTCCCTTACCTTTCTCCCCTGGCCCCTCTTTAGTGAGGCTGCCCATGACCACTGTGTCCTTGACCTGTCTCTTCTGCTTTCTCCTGCCTCGTCCCCATATCTATCGTAATGCTGCCCCTTTTGATTGCTCGGTCATGGCTAGCCTCCCCCTCCAGGACTGTGGGGACTCCGTTTCTTCTCCCCACACCTAGGATTTAATGTCGTACCGGGTGCACGTTTAGGTGCTCAGTAAATATTTGATAATCAAGCGAAGGGGTCCATGAATTAATGGGAAGGTGCTGAATTTCACTTAGGATGTTTTACTCAACTGGAAGATGAGGGGAAAGGACCTTGCCACCATGAAATCTGTTGGAAAGCAAGGATGATGGAGGCCAGAGCTTGTAGTTTCCCTGGCGGCATCTTCTCCTTTCTGTTGTATTGGGAAGCCACCTTGAAAAACACAACGTGAAGATGGTTTTGGGTCCGTGACCCAGCTGAGGCCCGCAGCCTCTGCAGATGTCTCTGCCAATCAGCTTTCCGGACTGCCTCTTGGGTTGAACTTGAACTGTCTCACCCCAGATGTTGTAGTTGAGTTTTGGAGGGATCACGCAGAAAACCCATAGAGCGTAAGGAGTCAGTCACATTTGTTTTGATGTAGATTTTGGTTGGGAGCAGGTGGATGGGTTAAAATTCAAACAGAAGTGGGAGCCAGTACACTAGTGTGCGTGCATCACTCTCACATTTACTGACGGTCATTTCCAACTTGGGCTGAAGACTCCCTTAAGTAGTGAGCATCCCAAGTAAATTTAAAATATAGTATGATTTATCAGATACCATTATATTAACTATCTAGGATCTTCTGCCTTGGAATGTTGTGGTTCTGTAGGATTCAGGGAAAGTAGCTTTAATTTTTAAATGAGAAAATAGGACGATTTTAATTTTCAGAAGTCACATGGAATCATTTAGGCAACTGACTCTACCCATGAGAATGGCTCTTTGGAATACAAACTGGTATTTGATAGTGCCTGTGCATGAAAACAGACTATTGGACATACATCGTTGGCTACCTAGCTGGTAGACACTTTCTTCTTACTTGCTGGTGACATTACCCAGCTTTTCTTTATCCTCATTCTTACTGGCTGTGTGTGCTGGAGAAGGCTGGGTCCTAAGTGATGAATCTTATTGGTCCAAAGGAGTGTAGTGGTCTCCCTTTTTCTGCTAGGTGATGCATTTAAAGGAGGCATGTGGTTCCATTCTGGTGAATGAAAACCGAGAGAAATTGTGCTGGGAGTGTTTGAGAAGGGGTTTTTTACTCACAAGATGAGGATCAAGACAAGAATGTTCCCTTTCCTGTTCCTAAATGTTTCCCCTGTATGTGGCATTTGGAACTGCTGCTGGTGTCTGGGGACCAGTCGAAGAGGACAAGCCAACACAGTGAGACAGGAAGAGGGAACGGATGGACAGAGGAAGATGAGCGCCCGCGGCTGCTCTTGTGTGCTGAACGAAGCAGCCTGCCTCGGGTTTGATGAGAGGGAATCCTGCCATTCTCTAAACCACTTTTAGTGGGGCGTTCTGTTACCCCAGATATTCGACCAGATCTCAGTTTGTTGGCTCAGCTAAGGAGATAAAGCAGAGCTTACGATCCCAAACGACTAGGCTCCACAGTGAGAAGGGAAACCCAAAAGCTGCGTATTATTTTAAGATTGAAGCCATGAAGGCTAAACCCAGAAAAAAGCTAGTGTACAGACTGCCAACATCAGCAAATAATAGGTACTCAGTATGCACAACTTAAGAAGAAATCATGATTTCATGTTGTGAACTTTGCTTCATTTTCCGAAATTGTGTAGAAGTGTCTCAGCAAAAGCAAATAGTTTTCTTTGGCACATGCAGAAAAGAAGTGTTTTTAATCCTGAAGAAAAATGTATTGTTCTTTGTCATTTTCATCTTTTGCTGGTGGGCATGTTTAGATCCTACCTAAAGATATTTTTCTTGTAAATTCAGCTTTTCTAGGAAAAAGACTAAATCCCTGAACATTTATATTTCAGTGGGACCGAATACAAATCAGATTTTCCATCAGACTTTTCCTCTGGAAGTTGCTGTTAGTGTGAATGTTATCAGTGTGAATTTGTTTGGGGGTTCGAGGCTTCTTTAAATTGGGTCTCTCTATGGGTTTTGCTTCCTTTTGCTAAAGAACAGCAAATCACAACCTTTCCATTTCTCTCCCATGGCCATTTTCTATCCAGGTTTCCCATTTCTTCTTGAGGCCAAGTGGGTGATTTATATCTTTCCCGGAAAATTATTTATTTCACTCAGACTTAAAAACTTGTTAGCTGCGTGTCGTGAGTATATTCTTTTGTTTTAAATACTGTCCATCACTATATATTGTTAGATCATCTTTTCACATCCAGGTAGGCTGTTCAGAGACTTACTTCATTATTTCAAATAAGACTTAAAAGCGCAAGCATTCTAATATTAGAATACAGACTTTTCTTGAGGATAGTAAACTAAGAACTGTGCCTAAAAAGATGAGATCCCAAATGCTTTTGTAAGGTAAACGTTATTTGCTTTTAAATTGTTAAAACATCTGTATCCCTCGGTACTGATCAGCCATGTGTTTAGGAAAATGCAGGCACTGTTGAGAGGTCTCTGGAGAAAAAGTCACCATACGCAAATACGTTGAAGAAATACCTGTTTTGTCTGCGTGTTTTGTCGCGCGTGGGGGTGCTGTTTTCTCTGTTTTGCTTTGCCTTTACTATGGGACTTCTTAGCTCAATGAACATGCAAATGTATGCAAAGCAGTTTCATAACTCTGCTCTGCACAAGCAGCTCACTTACCTTGATTAACACACTACATTTCCTCATAAGCGTAGAGCGAATTCTCAGACTTCTATCGCTTGTATTGAATATGGGTATTGATTGATGTGTGCCCCCCCATGGAATATGAGATCCTTGAGGAGACTTGACCACCTTCATTTCCTCCGTACTGGAAAAATAATAAGAATTTGGGAGGATGAAAAAACATAGCGGATGCCGACAGCACTTTAAGTACCATCATGCCAGTCATTGGCCATGTGCTACTAAGATAGAGATTCTGTTCACGTTCTCTCTGATACTCCAGTCTGTTTTCATTGAGGTAGGTCCACATGGAGAAAGAGGACACGTCTGTCATGAGAGGAAGGTGCCTGTTCTTGTGTGTGGGAGTTTCTTTCAAGTCCACAGAAGACAAGGAGAAGATAGAGGTTCCACTATCCAGCAGAGTCAGGTTTCAGGAAACGGACAAGATTTACAGAGCTGCTGGAAAAGTGTGGATGGGAGTCGTGGTGGGAAGGGGGACAGTGGACCCAAACTGTGAGCCTTGGGCGAAGGACACGGGCAGGTTTCTCAAAAGCTTGACACCACCATGTAAAAACCTCACAGGGTTACCATTTACAGTTTTGACTGTTTTTAAGCTACTCCCAAGCTCTGTGACATGCACACGTGTGTTGTTCGTTTTTTGAGTCTGGATCTGAATGACCCTGGAGTCAGACCTGTGTGTGAGTGGGGAACCTCGTTTCCTTTCAGACATTTGCACCTTGCTTTGACTTTATTCTTTTGTCTTGGTGACTGAGTTGACAGGAACTCTTGACACCTGTTACAAACTGTGTTACTTTTCGGAAGTTCATGAATTTGGGGATTCTCATCCTCTGAAGTCCAAGAAAGAATCTCTTGTGTGGCCGATGTGTCATATATCCACCTCGCGCTTTACGATTTAGAGAGCATTCGACATTCCTTAGGTGCTTAGTTTCCACGACAGCTTTCTGATACAGGTAGGGCATATATCAAAATGCCATTTTCTTGGAAATCAAAGTTTATGGTGAAAAGTTGCCTTCTTTTGGCTAGGGGCCACTGGTACCTTCTCTTTTTTGTGAGCGCCCTAAGAAACCCAATTCTTTTTTGCCCATGCTTCAGTTTCTCATGCCCCGACTTAGCTTCCCTAATGGCTAATGGGATGTGGTTGGAACATATGGAAGTGAGTTGGGCTACCTCCAGGCTAAGGTGCTATAAGAATGGAGGGGCCTTCCACGTGCTCCGTCTGCCTCCTTATTTGCTGGCTGAAGACAGAGGGTCCGCTGGGAGATTCCAGGGAGTCAAAGATGGAAGAAGCCGAGTCTTCTGGATGTCTGCGTGGATCAAAGCCTCCCTATAGCTCACACTCAGCTGTGACGTGAATGAAAAGCACATTTCACTGTGACCAGCTCCTGAGATGGTGGGCTCCTCTCATCTACCTGCTTAATTTTTAGTCTCGGGTATTTCTGTTACTTTGTATTACCCATTCATGTGAGAGAAAATCTTTATTTATAAATTAGTACGGGCTGTTTGTGAGTCTGACAAAGAAGGGCAGTGTGTAAAAAAGGCAAAAAGAGACATCCTTAGATATCATCAGGGCAGAGTCTGAGTTTTCCAAAAAGAAAATGATAAAATAATCCAGGAAGTGGATACCCTCAGGCCTGCACCTTGGGGCGGGGGGTATGCAACAAATCGGAGGCATGAAGGAAAAAACCACCATGATTATGAGTTGAATGGCACTCTTTCAAGGCTTTTGTTTTTGAAACACAATCCAGTGTATCCTTGGCATGAGATAGGACTAATAGAAAGGAATAAGGTTGCATGAAGTTGCTTTTGGTATGAAGTCAGTATTAGATTACAGGAGTATTTGATCACACCACATTAAAAACGTGAAAGGAAGTCATAACCAAGTTATTTTAAGTAGGCTGGCAAGTACTGAGGTACTTGTTTGGTCTCTTGGAATCTGGTTACTATTTTACAATCTCAAAGAATAATTCAGAATGCTGTGTGTACCCAGATTATATTCAGGCAAAGCACCTTCCAATTCAGTAGAGTTCTTATATGAGGAAGGTACCAAAAGATTTGTGGAATTTCAAGATTGATAGAGATTCTGACCAACAAGGAGAGCTTTATCTATTTCTTCCTTTTTTCCATGTTGTCGCTGCTCTCTTTATCTCTTGGTCAGGACAGACATCACTAATCCATAAGAGCAATCTTCTATTTTTTCTTTTCTTTTCTTTTCTTTTTTTTTAGAAAGTAGGATTTATTGAGAAGACAGAAGAGTTTCCACAGTGGGAGGGGACCTGAAGGGGTTGCCCTATTTTTTCTAGAGGAAACAGCCTCGGAGTCCTTCTGAATGTGGTACTCTGGACACTATCCTTGGGAATTGTTTTCCCTGGAGGCAGTAGGGTAGGATGGAGAGGAGGAAACCAGTAGTGGATACCCATGTTTTTGGATACCTCTTGAATCATGATGTCATTTCTTTCTTTTCTTTTTTTCTTTTCTATCTTGCAATCTTCTCCAATCAAATGAGACGATATATGTTTCAGAGTGGTGGTCATGGGGAATATTTGGAACTGTGGCCATGAGGAATAGGTTTGTCAAAAGTCATCTTATTGTCTCTTAAAATCTTTTATTCCCACTCATAGTTGTTTTTCATTTGGGGCTCTTAAGAGAGACATTGCAATTTTCTTTTGCTTGTTTACAAAGATTTACTTTTTTCAGAAGTCATTAATGCCTTCCTTGATGGAGGGAAAAAAGGAGGGAACATCCCAGTTAAATTCATTTCTCCGTTGTTTGCTAAAATTCAAGAAGATTAAAATGTTGACTGAAAAGGAGGTCTAGATTCTTGACTATTCAAAGTACTTAGGTGTATTTTGATTATTGAAATTAAATAATACACTGCATATTTTAAAATTGCTGAAAGAGTAGATTCTCCGTACTGTTGTGAAATTAATATTTTTCTTCCTTTTCTCTCCATCTTTTGCTTTTTTCCACCTCTCTCTGTCGCTTTCTCACTATCTTCTTTTTAATTTTAATGTTTCCTTTGGACATTTTGTTCCATTGGTGAGAATTAGACTGTGTTCTCTTGAATAAATTAGCCTCTGTTGGTAAAATGCTGAATTTATTTTTACATCTAAATACTTTAAAGAAGGAATTTATGCTAAATTGTGCATGTGAGAACATAACCTACTGTTATTATTTTGTTGCAGAAGGAATAAGGATCATCAGGAGAGGAATTTAAACAGTTCTAACCAAATAAGCGTTCCCTCTTCTCTCAGTGTGTAGAGAAACAGTAATATTCTAAAGTAGAGGTGACCAAATAGGACATTATGTCCTGTGGTTACACAGATTAATCAAGTCAGTCTTCAGGTAGTGAGAAATGAACTAATTAGTACAGAGGGGGGGAAAAATCCTTCTCTGTGGCCACATTCTCTTACTCTGGTTTTGTTTTTATCTTTCCATCCATATAGTTTTTTGATTATCATATCGCTATCAATTAGAGCTGAAATGGTATTGCTGTACTTTAACAAGAAGTTTTTTTTTAATTTTGTAAGGATGAGTCTCAGATCACTTTAGGGGTTACCCAACCCGAACTAGACGTCTCCATTTTTTTCAGGAGGAGTAAAATTAAGAACATTGACGAATCCATCATGCTTCTAATCCATAATTTTGAGGAGATTCTTTTTTGCCTGTGTTTCAGTTTCTCATGCCCTGATTTATAAAATTTGGAAGCCCTTTCAAATGCATTCCCATGTATGTTGAGGGAAGTAATGAAATGAATATGAGCATAAACGTTTAGTGTGATAGAAATCGTAGACCGGCGAGGGATTTTAGAGATTATTTGGAAAAAACTCATTCATTTTTTACAGATGAAAAAATTGAGCCTGAATATTCATTTTAAAAATTTATTTCAACATCTTTCAACCATGGAGGGTTAGCACAGTATTGCACAGGAAGAATGTATCAATTGCAAAGGTCATCATGACCCATGTGATGTCAGAAATCTGAAAAACATGTGTTACAGTGTCTTAGTAACAGTAGCAGTAACAGCGGTCATTACCCTCAGTGAGTAACAGCCATGTATATCTGTCCAAGGCTTGATATGCGTTGGCTGTTGTTCTCAAAGCTATCGACACATACCTAATTGAAATCATAAAATAAGCGTAGGATGTATGGTTTTCTGTCAGTGGAGACCCACCCTGGGTGAGAAAATAAAACTGAGACTTAGAAGGTAAGTGGTGGAGCCAGAATTTGCACTGTGGAATTCAGAGGCTGGGCTCTTTATCGCCTTTGTTGTGACTGGATTCTAGGATTGACCGCAGAGCTAGACACTAGAGACAGGCTGAGTCCAGGCACATTCAGCTCCATCTGAAAAAACTCCGAATATCTGTGCGCTCTGTTGGTCAGTACTTCGTTTTCGGTGGCTTTGCACTTTCTGTTCATTTAACAAGAAAAAAATTAAGGATATCCATGTAGAAGTATCTCTCTTTTCATTAAATATTTCTGCTTTCAATAATTATCTTTTTCATAATTTATTGCTATCTAGATACCATCTTATAGTGATTTCCTTTTGAAAACACATATTTAATTAATCCAGGGTATATATCATTTGATCTTATTCACTAGGAAAATAAAGGGCTATGGGAATGAAAAGTATAAAAAGGAAAGCTACAAATACACGTATCCCTTGCTTATGGAAACTTGATACATTGTGGAATATTATAAATGTACTGGTCAAGACCAAGTACATGGACTAGGATGATTATTTATGCAAATGAAAATAGTTTTAAAATCAGACAATTTTCATATTGTTCTGGAGTAAACTTTTTATTGTAATAAAGAATAACTTAGTAGGTATCCAGAATTTCAAAAACCTATAAGAGTGAGGTAGCTCGATTGCCTATTTTTCTGATCACTTGAGAAATTACATGTACAGATAATCTTAGAGCTAAGATTCAAGCCATAGCCTTTCGTTTCTTAATCAAATGGTGTCGTCGTCTACCGAATGTAGAAACTAGGTGTATAAAGTTGCCGGGGGAAACATCCAGTGTATGAAATGAGCAACTTATTATGAAAAAAGGAGAGTAGTTGGGGGGGAAAAAACCAGACTCTCTTTTACCCAAGGAGGTCTTGTTTCGTTTACTTCAGAATTTAATATTTGCCTTTTTCCCATCCCACATATTTGCTTTGGATAGCAATATTGTACCCCAAAATGTCAGTTTTCTTGCTTGGCATTAAAACGTTAGACGGAGGCTCACAGAGCCCACACTTGCATCTGACCTTGGCTGTAACCGCGGTCACAGTAAACATTGCTGTTGGCTGATGCTGGGACCTCGGGAGGCGCCTATCAAGTGCAAGAGGCCTCTCGTACCATGTGGTTCCCATCCCACACCTGGAACACTCTGCTTGTGCTGTCCTTGCCGAACTCTCTTTAAAGGGCATTTGTACTGGTTTTCTTTTGCAAATGCTGTTGTTTTATTTCGGAATCTATTAGAAACGTTTTTTCTATTGGAAACGTTTTTTCTCATTCCTCATAAATTCCTGGCAGAGTTTTGAGACAGGCCATTACAAATTTTAATATAAGAAATTGGGAAAACTTGAAAGAAAGCACTTTAAAACCAAATGCAGGGTGAGATTGTTTTTTTCTGTTTTCTGCCAGGTCTTCCAGATATTCTCTTAAACCTATAAAATCTAAGGACTGAATTTGATTTAGCAAACCATATATATGGAATATTTTTGGATAGTCTAGTGCTTGCTGCTTTCAGAATGTATCCAGCATTTTCCTTGTTCTTTGGAATGGTCTTGAAGGTCTCCCAAGATAACTTTAATTGATTTTTCTTTCAATCAAGAAAGTGAAAAAAAAAATCTTACCCAGTCTCTCTTCTCCCAGAGGAAATACCATACCTTATACGTTAGCTTCATAGAGAAGTTAAAGAGTTTTAAAAGTTTGTTCTGGTTGTTCTACGTTTGTTTAGCTCTCTGCCTTGAGAAAATGTGCAGTTAGGTTTCTGGTAGCTAGCTTTCAACGTGCTACTATGTCCTGGACAGTTACCTTTAAATGTATCAAAACTTATTTTGATTTTATTTTTACCACGTGGTTTCAGCAAATCACAGGTAATACTTCATCTTTTTTTCATTTTGATATTAGTTATTATTTCTGCTGGGATGGTTGCTCGGTAGAGTCATATTTCCAGGCCCTTTAGGCAAAATAACTCTGGTTTCAATCCCGGCTTTGCCAGTTATATGATCACGGGCACTTTCTTAGCTTGTTTGACTCTCCTTTTACTTAGCTCTACGGTGGGGCTAACACCTAATTTATGAAATTGTTGTGATATCAAGGGGGACAATGTATATACAATGTATCCTTCCATCTCTGAAGTATAGTAGGTTTCATTAACCTATTAGGATCCCTTATGGTGAGAATTAGTGCATGCGTTATTCTTCATGGCATGTTTCTGTGTCGTGGACCCACATTCGGGGAATTTTTACTCTGCACCTGTATAGACAAATCCATCACGTGGGTTTGTACGTACGTGTCGCATGCAAATTCAAGTCCCTCGTTAGTTGTGTTCAGACATGAATTCTCTGCATAACCTTAAATGTGGCCAGCTTTGCCTCCAAACTAATTAGGCACTGAATACTCACATCTTAAATATGAAAACAACATGATGTCTTAAAGGTGTTAGTGAAGCAGACGAGTTTTTTTGATTAAAGATGAAATGGGGTCATATTGTGCACTGTGCACTGAACTTGATAAAGAAGTTCAAGGATTGTAGATGTTTTGACAGTTTCTGCTTGCTTTCCGAGGACGCCTGTCTCCCTTAGGAGAGTCCCTTAGCATTCAAATGAGGACACTTGTCTTTGAACATCTCCCCAAGAGCCAACTGGACAGATGTTTCTCGAAATAAGCTGCTGAAAACAGCTGAAACTAGAATTTGAAAGAAAACTGTCCAATCTGGCCTGAGTCTTTTATTTTTAAAGCCGTAATAAAGGGGAACATGGCACTCCTTTGGCATTTAGGAAAAAAACAAGCAAACAAACAAAAAACACTCTAGGTAAAGGGGAAAGATTTCAGTCTGAAAATAAAGTTGTCATTAGGTTTGGCTCATTCCTGTTGGCCTATTCCTCTTGCATGGCTTGTGTTATCGCTTGACGTTCTTGAGCACCTTTGATTCTATGTGTTTCTCTGTGGAGCTAGTTTAATGCAGTATTTGCACGAGCCCACTGTTTAGTCAGCTTGAAAATCGGCCTCTTATGGCAAAAATCAGCCCCACTAGTTGATCGGCCTTATATGAAACCAAAGTACTGGCTGGTTTCCAATTGTTCCTGATGTGTTTGTTGCTTTGATGTAGACACATAACACCCAGTCTCTTATACATGTGGAGTTTGCCGGCAGGAGTTTATCTGAAGCCCCAACAAAATAGAAACATTGTGTCTGTATATTTGACTTGACTGTCAGTTTTTTTCCAGAAATCTTCAAGAATGCCCCCCCCCAATTTTGACATTATTAGTAAAGGAAGACTACTGGTCCATTGGACCTTCCTTCATCTCTACTCTCAATCCAAATATAATGCACCTTTTTTCTTGCCTTCTACATTTAAGCACTTCTTTGTAGTGGCCTTTTTGTTTCCTTTAAAAGATGGCTCCTTTCATCTTTTGCCTTTGTTTCCATTCACTGCCAAAGAAAAGCTTTCTCTTGAAGATTCCAGAATAGAAGGATGACTTTTTATGAGCGCTGTCCGTTGGAATAACGATGTAATGTGTTTGCCCTTGAAAATACCAGGACAGAAGGGCATCTGGACATCCAGCTCCTGATGCAAACATAGCCCATCCCCAGAAGAGCCTCTTTATGGGTGCAGAAATTTACTCAAAACAGTGTCAGACTTGGGAAAGCTGATCGCTTTTTTTCTCCCTCTAGGATTGTGAAGTTTGTGAATATTGTCTGAGCACATGCATATTAATCATATGCCCACAGAGAGCAGTAAAATTCTTTGAATGAAAACATTCATTGGGAAATAAATGAATGTAATTATAATTCATAGGAGCACTTTTCTCAAAGTGCAATTTGTAACCCTTAAAATCAAAACACAGCAGGCACCCTTAATGTTGTTTTAAATAGATATCTTCTTTCTACATAGTTTCCTATTAATCAACTTTAACATGTCTTCCTTATTCTTATATTCTTCGGCTTCAACCTATCCAAAAATAACTATAATTTAGTATTCATCTGTAGATGATAGTACTCAATGCCTCCGATGGAGGTTAGTTTAAACGGGACACATGAGTGAGGGCGGTTTTCCGGAAGCCAGTGTTGTAGCTGAGACCTTAGTCTGACGATTTCTTCTGCAGTGTGGACTTGCTAGGTGAGGAGGAATATCGTGGGCTTTATAGTCAGAAGGACCTGGGTTCCATTCTCGTTCGTCCTCAGCTGCGTGACCACGAGCACTTTATTAGTTTCTCTGCACCCAATAGTCGTCTGTGAAATAGGGATGGCTTACAAAATGGTTGTGAAGTGAAGTGATGCTATACAAAATACAGTCCCTGGGACGTAATAAAAAAAAAATGGGCTTGCTGGCCATCACGTAGAGAGTATCTCAGTTCCTATGTGGATGTGACACAT
>CAUYQG010228168.1:0-11657 GCA_963574415.1 Tarsius wallacei | reverse complement strand
GGATGTGATTGATCTTGGAGTACATTCCATTTTGTGATGATGTATATCTTTGGTTGCTGGGTGGAATAATCTGTAGGTGTCTATTAAGTCCATTTGGTTGAGTGTCAAGTTTAGGTTGTGGATCTCCTTGTTGATTTTTTTGCCTCGATGATCTATCTAGGGCTGTTAGTGGGGTATTCAAGTCCCCTGCTATAACAGTGTTAGAGTCAATATCTTTTTTTAGTTTACTTAGTAGTTACTTTATAAATGCAGGTGCTCTTGTGTTGGGTACATATATGTTTAGGGTGGATATTTTTTGTTGATGTATTGAACACTTTATCATTATGTAGTGCCCTTTTGTAGCTTTTAAAATTTTTGATAGTTAAAGGTTGTTTTGTTGATATTCAGATTGCAACTCCTGCTTTCTTTTGTGATCCATTTGTCTGGAAACTCATTTTCCATCCTTTAATTTTGAATCTGTTTGCATCCATTTTGGTAAGATGAATTTCCTGGATGCGGCAAATAATTGGGTCATGGTTTCTTATCCAGTTTATCATTCTGTGTCTTTTCAGTGGTGCATTTAGTCCATTCACTTTTAGGCTGATAATTGAAATGTGATTGTTTATCTCTGTCATGAGGCTCTTAAACATTTTTTTCTTTGTTTGCTTGTTTTCTTTTGGCTTTGGGTTGATGTATGTGTGTGTTTTCAAGTTTCTTGTTGCATTGTATTCTCTGTTAACTCTGTGCTCTGTTGTTTACTTGGGAAGTGTATAGTCATTCTTCTTTTTATTTCTTCAGTGCTTAATACCTTTTTAAGTGTCTACTGTAGAGCTGGTCTGAAAGTTGCATAATCTCCTAGGGATTGGATGTCTAGGAAGGATTTTAATTCTCCATCACTGATGAAACTGAATTTGGCTGGGTAGGAAATTCTTGGTTGTAATTGTTTATCTTTGAGTACTTTGAATATTGGACTATAGTCCCTTCTTGCTTGTAGTGTTTCTGCTGATAAGTCTGCTGGTATTCTGATTGGATTTCCCCAGTAGGTAGTCTGACCTTTCTCTTTTGCTACCTTTAGGAATTTTTTCTTTTGTGCCTCCTTTGTGCAGGCAAATTACTATGTGTCTTAGAGTTGGTCTTCTCATTTGTTGTCTTGTGAGGGTTCACTGTATCTCTTGTGTTTGACTGGTCCCATCTCTGGTGAGTTGGGGAAAGTTTTCTTGGATTACCTCCTGGAATACTTGCTTCAAGTTGTTTTCCATTTCCTTTCTTCTTCTGGGATACCAATCAGGCATAAATTTGGTCTCCTGATATATCACACATCTCTTGTAGCCTTTGTTCTTTTTTTCAATGTTTTATTTTTATGTTTTTTACAGATCAGGCTAATTCCATGTTCTGGTCTTCAAGTTCTGAGATTCTTTCTTCAGTTAGATTGCTTGTCATCTTGTTATTTATTTCCTGGATGAAATTTTTTATTGCCAAAATCTTTGTTGCAAGTTCTTTCAGCATTGCATCTTGTGTTTCTTGAGTCTTATTTACTCTTTCCATCAATTCCCTAATCCCTGTCGTATTCTGGGGCCAGTCCTTGGTGACTTCCATTGTTTGGGCTCCAAGGTCTGATTTTTCAGGAGTTTTCTCTTTGTTACGTACAAAATTACCTGTGGTCTTCCGTTGGTTTTTCCTCATTTATGACAGATCTCGTTTTTCTCTTTAATTCCGTTATTCGGTGTCAATGGGAGAGGCTTTCCCATCTGTTTGCTCAGCCCTCTTATCTTCCCTGATCTGAGCTCTGGATTTGTTCTATTTTGAAATAGCACTGTGGGTGGAAAGATTTGCTCTCCTGTAGTTTTAAAAGTCACATAAGGTAGGGGATGGGGAGCTAGGATTAAGAAACATTGATCTCTTTGGAGTGCTTCCTTGTCCTTTTCTGGCCACACCAGATTTGTCTTGGGACTGGATCAGGGTAGGGGTTGAGATGCCTGAGACTCAGAACTCATCAAGTCCCTTTGACATTTGTGCTTTCAGGATATTGCCTCTGGGTCACAATCAATCCCTGATTGGTTGATCTGCCAGTCACAGAGATTGGGTCTGTTGCTCCGTGGTGAGCAAGTCAGAGTACTTTCCTGCCCTATCTTCAAGAAAAGTTATTTATCAGTGTAATAAGGCTTTGAAAGACTCCCTAGGGTTTTCTAGGTAGGAAATCATATCATTCACAAAGAGGGATAGCTTAACTCCCTATTTTCCTATTTGGATACCATTGTTTTCTTTCTCTTGTCCAATTTCTATGGCTAGAACTTCCAGCATTGTATTGAATAGAAGGGGTAAGAGTGGGCATCCTTGCCTTGTTCCAGTTCTCGGGAATGTTTCCAGCTTTTGAACAAAATGTTGGCTGTAGGTTTATTGTAGATGACTTTTATTGTTTTGAGGAACATATTTCTCTTATGTCTGGGTGTTTGAGGATTTTTATCTAGAAGGACTTCTGGATTTAGTTGAATGCTTCTTCCACATTTAATGAGATAGATAGCTTCATGGTTCTTGGTTGTATGTCTGTTAATGTGCTGAATTATGTTTATGGTCTTTTGAATGTTGAATTAGCCCTATATCCAGGGAATAAAGCTCACCTGGTCATGGTAGATGATCCTTGAGATGTGTTGTTGGATTCTGTTTGCTAGAATCTTGTTGAAAATTTTTGCATCTATGTTCATTAAGGAGATTGACCTGTAATTCTTTCCTTGTTGAGTCTTTGCCAGGTTCAGGTATCAGTGTGATGTTGGCTTCACAAACTGAGTTGAGGAGAATTCCGTCTTTCTTGATTGCCTGGAATACTTTCAGTAAGATTGGTATCAGCTGCCTCTTATATATCTTATAGAATTCAGTTGGGAAGACATCTGATCCAAGGCTCCTTTTAGTGGGGAGATTTCTTATGACTGGTTGATCTCCTGGATTTTTATTGGTCTGTTTCAAGCTTCAAATTTTTCTTGTTTCAACCTTGGAAGGTTGTATGATGCCAGAAATTCTTCCGTTTCCTTCTAGATTTCCTAGTTTATTTGCATTCAGACGTTCAAAGTAATCTCTGATAAGCTTCTGAATTTCTTCAGAGTCACTAATGACATAACCTTTTTTTGTTTCTTATTGTGTTTATATGGACTTTCTCTCCCTTAGTCAATCTGGCCAGGAGTCCATCAATCTTAATGATCCTTTCACAGAACCAGTTTTTTGTCTCTTGTTGATCCTTTCTATGATATTTTTGTGACTTCATCTTTTCTCATCTTCTCTCTCTCTTTTTGGTTTTTTTCTATTGACTAATTTTTCTTCTATTAATAGTTCTAATTATGCTGCTTTTTTGCATGCCTAGTAATTTTTCCAATATTATTTTTGAAAGTTTTATTGAGATATAATTCACATAGCATACAATTTACCCATATGTTCAATAATTTATAGTGTAGTCACAGATGTGAGCAATCATTATCACCACATGCCAATGTAGCACTATATCATTACTTCAAAATGGCAGCCAATACAATTTAGGTAGCACCCTCCATTTACCCTATCTTTCCAAATGTAATCAAATACTAAGCCTCTTGTTGTTTCTATAGATTTACCTATTTATAATATTTAAATAGGTATTATATAATAGTAGACCTTTTGTATCTGTCTTGCTTTACTTAGCTTAAAAATTTCAAGGTTGCTTCATGTAGCAGTATGTTATCAGTATTTTATTTTTCATGGTTGTGTAATATTTCATGGGAATGTGTAACTTTATTTGTTTATCCATTCATCAGTTATGAACATTTTATTTGTACTTATTGTCTATTAAGAAAAATGCTACTATAAAATTTTATCACAACTTATTTTCTGAAAAAGCTTTTTATTCTCTTTTATATATATCTAAAAGTAGAATTTCTAGATTATCTGGTAACTGTAGGTTTAAATTTTTGAGGAACTTCCAAGATGTTTTCTACAAAGATTGTATCAGCTCATGTTACCACCATCATTGTAAGAGGACATTCCTTTCTCTCCATCCTTCCTTACATTTATTTATTTATTTATTTATTTCACAGTAGCTATTCTAGCAGATATGGAATAGTATTTCATTGTGGTTTTGAAGTGACTCTTCAAAATGATTTCATGAACATTTTTCATGTGCTTATTGGCCTGTAGTTTGTCTCTTTTGGAGAATTCTATGTTCAATTCTCTTACCTTTTTTTTAAGCTAGGTTTTTTCCTTTTAGAGCTTATGTAGGTTTATTAAAAAACTGAACTGAAAATGCAAGGTTTCAATACACCCTCTCACCCACACTCCATTTCTTCTATTATGTTATATTAGTGTGATGTTGGTTAAAATAAATGAGCCAATAAGGATATATTATTAACTAAATTCCATGATTCACATTAGGACTCACTGTCTGTTGTATGCTCTATGTGTTTTGACAAATGTATAATAACATGTATATACATGTTGTCAAATTAATTTTATTCATTAACCTGTTGATGTAATGGATTACATTAATTAACTTTTGAATGTTGAACCAGCCTTGTACATGCTGGTAATTCCTATCTGGTCAGGGTGTATAATTATTTTTTATGTTACTGGATTTGATTTGCAAATATTTGTTAAGAAACTTTACATCTATTTTCACGAGAAGTATTGTTCTGAAATTTTCTATTCTCATAATGTCTTTGTATGGTTTTGGTATTAGGGCAGTGCTAGCACTATAGAATGAATTACAAAGTATTCCCTTGCCTTCCATAGTCTATCACAGATGGTAAAACCGGGTATAATGTCCTCCTTAAGCATTTGGTAGAATTTACTAGTGAACTCATATGGACCTGCTGCTTTCTGCTATGGCAGATAATTGTTATTTAATAAGTATATTCCTATTTGCTTATTAAGATGGTTGATTTCTCCCTCTGTGAGTTTTGATAGATTGTATCTTTCAACAATTTATCTTTTTATCAAGGTTATTACAATTGTGGGTACACAATTGTTCATGATTTTTTTTTTTAGTATTCCTTTAAAACCTTTTAAATCATTTTTAATTGACAAATAAAAATTATAAAAATTTGTCACGTACCATATTTTCATTTGAAATCTGTACATATTGTGTCTTTGCTAAATTGCACTAATTAGCCTATGCATTATTTCACATACTTTTGTTGTACTGAGAATATTTAAAGCCTTTCTTGGCAATTTTCAAGGTTACAATATGTTCTTAGTAATTATAGTTATCCTGTTGTACACTAGATCTCTTGAACTTACTTCTTCTATCTAACTGAAACTTCATATGCTTTTAAAAAAATTTTATATATTTTTTTATTTTAATGATGTGGGATACAATTCTGAGTTAGGTACACAAATGTTCATTATGCAGGTACCCTTGTTGATGAGGTGTGCCCCTCACTCCCCTGGCAGTTTCCCTCAACTGTCCATCCCACCCCTGCTCCCCTGGTGGTTTCCCACTTATAGTATTATGATAATTGTTTAAGACCCACTTATGAGTGAGAGCATGTGGTACTCTGTTATTTGTTTCTGTGATGGATCACTGAATATGATAGACTCTAAATCTATCCAAGTTGCCGTGAAGTTCGTATGTTTGTCCTTCTTTATGGCTGCATAATATTCCAATATGTATATGTACCACATTTTTGTATCCAGTCCAGCTTCGATGGGCAGCATGGTTGGGTCCATGTTTTTGCTATTGTGAATAGAGCTACAATAAACATGCACGTGCAGATATCTTCTGGGTAGAATGACTTGAGTTCTTTCAGGTATATTCCTAATAGGGGGATAATTTCTCAACCACTCATCTTTGACAAAGTCTCCAACAACAACCACTGGGGAGAGGAGAATCTATTCAGTAAATGGTGCTGGGAAAACTGGCTGATCACATGTAGAAGATTGAAGCAACACCCCTACCTATCACCATGCACAAAAATTAACTCTAAATGGATCAAAGACCTAAATGCAAAACCTCAAACTATAAGAATCTTAGAAGATGTAGGAGACACCCTTATGGGAATTGGAACTGGTGACCAATTCCTGATCAAAACCCCAAGTGCCCATACCATAAGAGATAAGATAGACAAGTGGGACCTCATCAAACTAACAAGCTTCTGCAAAGCAAAAAAAAAAAAAAAATCATCAAGGGAGTGGGGAGACAGCCCACAGAATAATTGTATATCTGTCAAAGGCCTCACATCTAGGATCTACAAGGAACTCAAACATGCAGAAAGGAAAAAAAAGAAATAACCCCATTGAAATTTGGGCAAAAGACATGAATAGACAACTTCTCAAAAGAAGGTATACAGACAGCCAACAGACACATGAAACAGTGCTCAGTCTCACTCATCATCAGATAAATGCAAATCAAAACCAATTGAGATACCACCTAACCCCAGTAAGAATGGCCATCATTAATAAAACAAACAACAACAGTTGCTGGTGAGGATGTGGAGAAAAAGGAATGCCTCTACACTGCAGGTGGGAATGCAAAATAGTGCAACCTCTTTGGAAGACAGTGTGGCAATTTCTGAAAGAACTAAAAATTGACCTTCCATATGACCCATCAACTTCATATACTTTAAAACAACATCTCCTGAACTTCTCCCCAACACCCAGTCCCAGCAATCTACTCTCTGTGTCTGAATTTAACCTTTGTAGATTCCACATGTAAATGAGATTATGTGGTATTTGTCATTCTGTGCCCAGCTTATTTTACTTATCATAAAGTCATCCAGGCTTATAATTGTTATCACAAATGACAGAATTTCCTCTTTTTTAAGGCTGAATAGTATTTCATTGTATACATATATACACCACATTTTAGAAAATCTATTCATTTATTGATATCATTTAGGTTGTCTTTGTTATCTAATGTCCATGTGATCAGTAGTCCTACTTTATTACTAATATTAATAATTTATATGGTTTGCTTTTATTATTTTTATTTTTCTCTTTGTTGCCCAGGCTGGAATGCAGTGATGTGATCATAGATCACTGCAGCCTCAAACTCTGAGGCTTCAATGTTTTTTCTGCTGTATCCTTCCAAATAGCTGGGAAATTTATTGTAGAGGCAGGGTCTTTATGTTGTCTAGGCTGATCTTGAACTCCTGACCTTAAATGATTCTCTGGTTTAACCTCCCAAAAGGCAGGAGCCACTGCTCCTAGTCTTATGTGTTTATTTTTATAAGATTCTTACATTAACCTGGTTGATTTATCAATCTTTAAAAAAAATCAGCTCTGTTTTTCCCTTTTTAATTCCCTTGTTTTCTGCCCTAATTATTATTTTTTTGGACTTACTTCAAAAAAATAAGCAGGATTGGCAGTAGTGGTAATCTGCCTGGGGAATGCGGGGCACATCTCATCAACAAGGGTACCTGCATAATGAACATTTGTATACCTAACCCTGAATTGTACCCCACCTCTTTAAAATAAAAAAATCGTAATAAAAATTTTTTGTAAGGTTTGTCTCTTATTGACCCAAATTGTTTTTTCAAAAAAGTATAAATCTAAAAATAAATTAAAAGAATTCTGACATGAAACTTGTCTGTCTGCACACAGATTCTACTATTAGCCATGTACTACATGTGCTTTTGCTTGGTAACTTACGTTTGCATAGTCAACATTCATAAGTGTCTCTATTTTATTGTCTTGCCCTTAGTTGTTTGTTTGGTCTTCAGCTAAATACCTTGTAAATCATTTGAATATCTCATGAGACCTCTTTTTAAGCTTTGTTCATTGGAGATCTAAAGTCTTTATTCGAGGGCTCTGTTAGCACTACTTATAAAGTACTGCACTTTTGGTGTTTCTAGTTAATTCCCAGGTGTTCAAAGAGGTACTTGCACTGTATTTTGTCAAAATATAAACAATTCACTTTCTGTGTGAGAACTGGGACTGATTCAGCCCATAGTTCCCTATAATTTCCTGCCCTAAGAAGTTTCACCCCATGCATTTGTAGGTAAGTCCTCATCAAGAGATTCAGGGGCACAAATAAGAAACCTCTGGAATTTCCTTTCTTTGTAATTTCCTTCTCTAAAAAGCAGGAGTCCCCAGACCCCAGGTAGTGGACCAGTACCAGTCTGTGGCCTGTTAGGAACCAGGCAGTACAGCAGGAGATGAACGGCAGATGAGCAGAATTTGGTTTCTTGTCAACAGCAGCATTAGATTTTCATAGGGATGTGAACCCTATTGTGAACTGTGCATGTGAGAAATCTAGGTTGCTTGTTCCTTATGAGAATCTAATGCCTGATGATCCCTCCCTCCCTCCTCCCACCCTCAGGTGTGTGGAAAAATTGTCTTCCATGAAACCATTCCCTGATGTCAAAAAGTTGGGAATTACTGCTATAAAGTACTTCATTTTGGGTAAATTCTTGTGGTTGGACTAGGTTTGAGAGTTTCATTTAGTATTACTCTCGTGAGAATAACTGCTTCCTGTCCTAGTTTCTGCATATTTTATTTTATCAATAATAGACCAAGTTTTCAAGTGTATTTATTCTATTAGGTAAAGTTACTATGGAAGGACAGACAATGAATTTTAGCAACTAAGGTAGCACTCAAAAACTTTAAAATGTATTTATGCCCATATAGTCTAACATTATAGAAACATTTTCAACATAGTTTCAAGTTCAGTTTATTGAAATAATTTAAGCTTAACAGTCTTATTAGAATGTACAAATACCGTTAAAATTAAGACAGCAATATTAATTTACAGTACTATAATTGGACAAGTACAAATAAAAAATTGGTAGTTAATAGACATCATCATTAAATAGGAAATGGGCTATATTAGGTAATTTTTTGTTCCTACAAGTTTAAATAAGCAACAGCCATACCTTGATGCTCAAAGAATATAAGAATTCATGAGCAATAAACTCTTAAAAATAGAGATATATGCAAAATAGCTTTCCTTTTATTCTTACCTGCCTATCTCATTATTATGGTTAGTTTATCTCCTGAAATAATATTTTTTGTAAATTCTGAGCAAGGTTATCATGAATAATTATCTAGAGAATATATATTCCTTTATGTCTAAATTTTCTCTGAATGTAATATTACCATGCAGCTGGATTCTGAAATTTGGCAGAGGTTTTAATGATAGCTTTAACAAATGATAGTTTTAACTTATCATGATATAATAAAAATAAGTATCAACTTAGTTTTTAGAATGAAATCAATTTTACTTGGCAGATTTGAAAATATGTTTAGTAAATGCACTTATAAAGCACATTTGCCATATGTTAATGCTTGATTCTTTGCATAAAATACCTCAGTTTTAATAAAAATAGCATAGATGCGCTCATATCTAAAAGTTATAATTCTGCAGGAGCAAAAGGAAAAGAGAAGCTGTACAACAAAATGCATGAATACAAATATGATGAAGTCACTTTATTGATTAAGTATATATAGCTATTTACTTAACAAAACAGTTGAATTTATGGTTACTATACATACATTATACATATATATATTTATGGTTACTATACATACATATATACATATATTACTATACTATATGTATGTGTGTATAGTATATATATATATACATGGTTAATATATATATAGATATATGGATATAGATATATATGAGTTGTAGTCTCACTCCTTCACCCAGGCTGGAGTGTAGTGGCATGCTCACAGCCACCCCAGCATCGACCTGCTGGGCTCTGGCGATCCTTCTGCCTCAGCCTTCCAAGTAGCTGGAACTACAGGTGCGCACTACCATGCCCGACTAATTTTTGATTTATTGTAGAGATGAGGTTTCGCCTAGTTGCCCGGGCTGGTCTTGAACCCATGGGCTCAGGCAATCCACCTTTGCCTTGGCCTCCCAAAGTGCTGGGATTATAGGCTGAGCCACCGAGCCCAGTCATGGTTACTATATTTTAATTACAGGTTTAAAATTCCAGAAAGAAAAAATAAATATATTTCTGGCTGCAGTGTGCATAATTACTAAAAAGAATATAAGAAACTCCTCAAGGAAATGGAAAACAGGAAAAGATTGTGGCATGAACATAAGCAATAGCAATGCAAAACGAAAAAGTGAGTGGATTTGAGTGAAACTATGACTCATTAATTAATTCAAGGTTGAGAATTAGGAAAATGAAAAATCCAAGAATAATTTTCATATTACTGGTTTGCACAACTGATTAGTAGGTGGGATCATGAAAGACATGACTGGTGAGGAAGAGCATTTCAGATAAAGCATATGTTAGGAGTGGATGAGGAATGAGAGAGTGAAAAATAGACAATGATGCATTTTGACAACAGTTAAAGAGATAATGAAGATCTAAACACCTATGCAAGTGCTGACTATAAATGGAAAGCAAAAGAAATGATTATGTTTGGATAAAAAGCATAATATAAGCTAAATCATTTACTGTTTTTCTTCTGCAGTGGATGTTTCAGACTAAATAATCAAACTCTAGAAAGTAGAGGAGTATCTGTAAACCTGGCCAATTGATTTTGTTTTATTTATGGAATATTACTGATGAACATAGTGTCAAGTAGCCTTAAATAATTAGAAAAAAACTTTCAAGTATAGTAAAGTTTTAAGGAATTTACATTTTGTAAAAAAGGAATGTGATTCACAAATTTAGAAAAAGACATACCACCACCCCCAAAACCCCCCAGAAAGTATAAATCAAGATATCAAGTGCAAGCATAGCACTCATTTTATATATATGATTGAGTGAAGATTCCCTGGTAAGGAAGGACAAGAATGCTTAGGCAAGTTTTAAAAATCTAACTACAATATTCAAGTTTTTTTTTTTTGTTTGGTTGTTTTTTTTGGGGGGGGGATTGAGTAGGAGTTGCACTCTGCTGCCCAGGCTGTAGTGCAGTGATAGGCTCACAGCCACCACAGCCTCCTCCTGCTGGGCTCAGGTGATCCTTCCGCCTCAGCCTTCCTAGTAGCAGGAATCACAGGGGCACACCTCCATGCCCGGCTAAACATGCAAGTTTTATGTGTCATACATAGACAAAGTTAAAGTAAACATTTACATTATGAAACTAGATGTATAAGAAAAATGTATAAAATTGTAATATTAATCAAAGAAAAAAATTGTCATAAAATATTAAATTTAAGATCATTCAATACATTTCCACAAAGAGTTAAATAGAATCCAAAATTCCACAGTCAGAGTGTAAATAAAAAATCCTATATATTCTATATAGTGATTAACCTTTTTA
This sequence comes from Tarsius wallacei, assembly GCA_963574415.1. Classification (NCBI taxonomy): domain Eukaryota; kingdom Metazoa; phylum Chordata; class Mammalia; order Primates; family Tarsiidae; genus Tarsius; species Tarsius wallacei. The sequence goes on along the minus strand of CAUYQG010228168.1, from coordinate 497 downwards.
ATTTATTTTATCTATGTTGCCAAAAACTAGGAATATAAAGATTGTAGCAAGATGATTATAGCCCAAGGGAGATCACAGATGAAGCAAGGACATGAGCATCACCATTTCCTAACTGTTCCCAGGAAACAACTGCCCAAATATGATACTTTAAACATGTTTTTTTCTTCTTTTTTTTTATAATCAGTATTTTTTATTATGATATTGTGGGGTACAGTCAAGGATTGGGTATACAAATATGCTTCATTCAGGTACCCTTGTTGACAAGAGGTGTCTTCCCATCCCCAGACAGATATTGACTACCATTAATCCCATCTCCCTTCCCCTCCCCCCCATAATTTCCCATCTCTGTCAGTCATTTTCTTATAGTATTATATTGGATGTTCAAAGTTTGCTATATGAGTGAGAACATGTGATACTCAGATTTTTGTTTCTGTGAGAGGTCACTCAGTATTATAGATTCTAGTTCCATCCAAGTTGCTGCGAAATTCATGATTTTG